>CARXXK010001250.1:1309545-1341954 GCA_949089665.1 Macrosiphum euphorbiae | reverse complement strand
GAATCTAAAATATCTAATAAATGTTAGTTTATGTATTTGTTTATTTAATTTATTTTGTGTTATATTTATTTATTAACTAATAATTATTATTTATTTGCCTTAAAATTCCTTTTATATTTTTTTGCTAATTTATATAATTTAATAGGCTTTATCTTTGTTACTATGTAATTGAATAGGCATTTCGTTAAAATTACGTCTGCAACTGGATCGTGACAATGTGTAATATTATGATTAATATCGCATGCTAGTTCATGAGCTTCTGATAGTCCTAACATTCTACCATTTTTATTTAATTTACCTAAATAACCTGAATATAAAACTTCCTTAGTCTCTAGGTTTGATAATTCTAATACAAATTCGTCATTATTCCTAACGCTAATTGCCGATATATTTAAATATGCTAAAATTCCTGTTAATCTTAAACGCTTAATTATCGTGATATCTGTCGTTCCGTTCCAAAATACTATTAGTGGCTCCCTATCGTTTATGTGCAAATATCTTTGCAAGTATACCGTAGACAAGGTTGATTCCCCCTGGCGACTTATACTGTTGTACAACTGTTCCAGCAATGGTTCAATCACTCTTGCCCTTTTCCCTCGGAATACTCGTTTGATATTCTGCACTGTTTTCTTTAGGTCGCATCGGCGGAATCTTCTTAACTTATCATCCTTTGTAAGTATAAGAGGACTCCCCTCCAATTTCTTGGGTTGGTATTTTTCTAAACTATTCGATATCGCGCCGGATACCAGTATTGTTTCGTTCTTACTGACGGTAAAGAACTCGAAATCCATTATAAAAAAGCGTACCTGTGAGCTAAAATAAAATAATTATTTTTCTTTAAAAACAACTTAAATTGGTTTTTTGTATTTGTAACTATGTATATGATATTTGATATATGATACATGATATATGATATTTTGATATATGATATAGTTTCCTGATTTATTCTTCGAAAATCGTTTCAATGATTTCTCGTCGTCTGATTAGTTGTTCTATCAGTAAACCCAACTCTACACACATTGGTCGATTATGATTTGGTCTTAAGATAACTGTGCGTACAAAATCGTTAACATGGATCATGACCCGTGCTAAGAAATTCGGCCTGAAAGGTATGGTCATATTACTATTTGCCCTTCTTATATGTTCTGGGAAGCAATGTAATCTGATCACTTCCCCTCGCATTATTTGTGTATGATTGGTTGATTCAATTAATTCGTTTTTTAACTCTCTGAGAAACTCAAATGTTTGTAGTTGCATTCGAACGGTTCGTGCTACAGGTGGTATGTTTTCACCCATTTTGTACTTAAAATTTTTACGTTTGTTTTTATATATATTTTTTGTTTTCTTCTTAATTTCTGAAATAGTTAAAAGTTATAAGTATTATTTAGAATATTATTTACGTATATATATTATTGCACGTAATTTTATTTATTTAAATTATAGGATATTATTTTACGTATTATTTCTTTATGCACGTATTATATTTTATTATTATTTTATTTTATATTTTGTTTTGTTTAATTTATTTATCGAATATGTTCTTCACTGTAAATTTGGTGTTGAATATAATATTGATCTAATATTTCTGCGATTTTTAAACACATTGAATTACAGGCTGGTTCGCGGTTACATCTAGTACAAAAGAAGGCTGTTAACGGACCCATAACATTTTCAAGTTCAGTTTCGTTAAAAGGTATTTGCATATTATTATTTGCGTCTATTACGTGTTGTCTAAAACAACGTACATATATTGTGTTCCTTAGTACCAATTGATTATGTGTATCATTTATTAACCTATCCCTTAGTTCCTTATAAAAAACATTAGGCTCAGGCATTGGTGTGGGTTCGCTCATGTTTATGTATTTTATTATATTTATTTTGAAATCCTTCTTGTTTGTTTCCTGAAACATAATTATATATATAGTATTTCTCTAATAGTTTACATATACCTAGCTCTTATTTATTTATTAAATTAATTGTTTACCTCTATTTTAATTATTATTATTTCTATATTATTACTATTTTTCTAACTTATATTTTATTATTTTTTTTTTTATTTATTGTTATTATTTGTTTTATTAATTAACTTATTATCTTGGTGAAGGGGGTGGAGTAAAGGGTGTTTCTTCATAATTTCTTATGTAGTCATTTCTATTGGGTGCCCTATATCTAACTATTCTGCCGGGAAATTCCATGACTTCTGTGGACCTGATATACTTGCATTTTATCATTATGTAGATTGCTCTTATTAGTATAATAGATATTACTGCCAGTATTATTGTTACATATAGTAAATTACTGTGTACAAATTGATGCTTTTGATTTTGTTCTCTTGAAAGTTCTTGGTTAATCATTTGTTGTACTTCGTCTAAAGATTTGGATGCATCGTGTAAATCTGTGAATTGCATAGCTAGTCCCTTTTCCCATTTTTCATCTGTTTCGAATTTGTGTATATGTTCGGGTATTTTTTCTAAAATATTATTCATGTTAGTTACAGGTGTAAAGTCTTTATATTTTGTAATTTGGATTTCTTCCGTGGCAGTTAATACTGCGTCCCGTGCAAATACTTGACAACTAATGTCGTTTATAGCTATTTCTCCTGCTTCATTTGTTTGTATTATAAATGAGTCTATTAAGTTCGCGCAACTTACAGTTAAAGTCTCTTTTCCTGCGTGAATCCATGTATTTTTTCTTTTAATTTTTGGTATATGCTTCTTTTTAAATTTATTTTCTTTACTGTACATAACTCAGGATTAGCATACGTGTCAGCTTTATAAAAGTTTTGTACTTCGCACGGTTGGCGTTCATTGTTGTCCTGTATAGGTTGTGGTGTATTACATATTTTGTATATTGATGTTTCTTTACATTCGTTTAATTGTTGATCTGTGTATGTAGTAAACTTTTTATAGCCTTTGGTTACAGCAATATTATTATAAGTAATGTCCATCATGTACCATCCACTAGAATTATCTTGGTTATGACGCATTGGTACTGGTGTTAACCTGTATAATGTGAGTTCAGTGTCAATAATTAGTGGTATTACTATATCGAATACTAATCTGTCGTTTGAATAGTAGATTCTTATTTTTGTAATTTTTTGAAATTCATTTATTTCATATCTCTTTGTTCCCATCGGAATACTGTATATTTTCTTTATACTTTGTTCTATTGCTTTTAATGTTGATGCTAGTTCTTGTGGTGTCATAAGACTTGGATGTATCATACCTTCTCTAGCGGCAGTTACTATTTGTCCTAATATTTCTGTTTCGTAGGAATATTGATTAATAATTATTGTATATAAATTATGTATTTCATTTTTCATTAGTAAATCTAATATATCATTTGTTTTGTTTTGTATTTTTGACATTTTTTCGTTTAGTTTTTGTTCCTTTTCCGTAATATTATTGTATAATTGTTCGGTTTGATTTATTGTGTTATCAATACTTCTTATTGTTGATTTTACTACAGTAGTTTGAGCTGCCATTATGTGTAATATATTAGTTCCTGATTCTTCCGTTTTTTGTATAGCTTCTTGTGTTTTCTTAGTGCACTTGTCGTCACATATGCCAAATAACGTATGCATGGTGTTACCTATTATGTTTATTAATCCCCTTTTCTTTCTGTTGTTTTTAATGTCCTCCATAGTACTTCCTAGCGACATATATGTACGTTCTTTCTGTTTAGTTATTTCGTTATATAAGTCTGTAATTACTAATTGATATTTCCCACATAAATCTTGATGTTTTTGGTCAGTACATAAATTTGTTATATTTTTAATTTTTTCCCCCAATAGTTCATATTTCGTATTATATTCTTTTAATGAGTAAAACATTACAAGATTGTATTGAGCCCCTATTAATCTAACTGGCCCCAACCCTTCATATTGTATACCCCTGCCAACTCCATAAGGCGTATACGAAAAGTACTCTGATGTATTTATTTCGTCAGATTCAATAATATTGACTAGAAAACTCGTCACCATCACCAATCTAAAAGTACAAAGTATATTTATATTAAACTAACTATCTTATTATATTTTTATAAAATTAATACCATCTTATATAATCTAAAATATCTCTAGCATCATGTAAGAGTTTCATATAATCTATTAACCGTTTACACAAAGTATTTGTGTGTGTTACCGAATCTGATGACAAATCGTACATAATTAATGTTATAATTTGCGTAATTTTTGTTATTTCAAGAGTACCAAATGGTTCCTCCATAAAATTATTTGCTGTATTAATATGTCCTATTAGACACCTCGGTGTGTGTTCCGGTCCTAAAGTATATGTTTCGTGTATTTCTTGTTCGATTGCCATTTTTAGTTCCTCAATGAATTTCCTTTGTCTGTCCCTAAAATTAAAATTTATATTTTTTTTTTTTTTATCGTATTTATTTTTTTGCTATTATTTTTATTGTATATATTTTTTTTGATTAGATTTATTATTCAAGAAAGCATGGAGCCTGACGAAACCCGTACTCGGATATATGTCATTCGAAACCGTGCGTATATATTTTTTTTGTTTTTGCTTAAGGATTTATTTAATTATTATTTTTTTTTTTTTAAAATTGTTTTTATTAGCTCGAGGGCCGGACATAATTATGGAAATTGAGTGGCCGGAGGGGTTTACTCCTTTGCCGCAACATATTGTGTCAAGAATATTGATTTCGGACGATGAGGAAGACGAATCCGAATAATAATAAAAAAAACTTGTTTATTAAATCAAATTTATTTTCATGATGTTAACTATCATGTATATTTTTGTTTAATAAATTAGTTTTTTATCTATATCTGAATCCGTTTTATTACATTAGTTATTAATTATTTCTGAGAATAAGTTTTTGTAGTAAAGTAGGTCCTCTGGCTCTGGTATAACGTCGATAAATTCAATTAGGTCCTGACAATTAATTTTTTCCAGATTTTCTATTCTATTTTCTGTCATAACATACAGAAACCCCTTTATGTTACGTGTGATCTCACTTATATCCGCTTCGGTGTACGGTTCGGTTAATTTATTATTTGCTATAGTTATGTGTTCTATAAAACATTTCGGAAATTTTTCTATGCCTAAATTGGTTGTATCGTGGTTTCCATTTACTATTTCTTCTTCCAGTTTCAAAATGAATGTTCTGTTTCTATTCCTAAAATTAACATAATTATTCTAACTTAATGTTTGCTATATACTTATTACTATTATTTTTATTATTGCTATTTTTTTTTTAATCGACTTGTGCGTCATTATAATATTTTTTTACGTTATTTCTATGTACAGTGATGACCTTGCGGCCTCGCTGTATAGCTACATTCTCGTTCCCTATAACTGCTGTGACCTCGTACGGTCCTAGCCAGATTGGATCGAGTTTCGTTCTATGATTATTATCTTTTAATAATATTAAATCATTAACGTGAAGTTCTTGTGGATTTTCATTTTTATCATAACGTTCTTTACTTTTTATTTTATTTTTAATTAAATGATCTCTAGCTATTTTATGCGAAATTTGCATATTTTCTTTTAGATCGAATATATAATCATCATAATTGTAACGTGGTTCAGGTTCGGCTTTTAATCTAATCGGTACCTCCAACGTACGTCCATAGACTAATGCGTATGGTTGAAAATTAGTAGAAGTATGTACCGTTGAATTATATACAAAGAATGCAAAGGGTAGTAAATGGTCCCAATTATTTAAATTCTTATCTACATAATGTCTTAAGTACTCGGCTAAGGTCCTATGAGCGCGTTCTACGGGGTTACCCTGCGGTCTGAATGGACTTGTGTTAACCTTTTCTATCTTTAATATTTTACAAACATTTGCAAACGTTTTCGAGAGGAAATTAGTTCCTTGATCCGTGAGTATTGTTTCTGGTATGCCGTGTACACAAACGAAGTGTGTAACAAAGGCTTCCGCAACAGTATTTGCCTTCTGGTCAGGAAGTGGAATTCCTAAAGTGTAACGTGTCAAATCGTCCTCCATCGTTAAAATGTATACATTATTGGACAGTGTAATCGGCAAGGGCCCTACTATATCCATAAATATTTTTTCGAATGGTTTAGACGAGGTGGATGTAATAGCCATTGGTTGTTTTATGTGTCGATTTGATACCTTATTAACCTGACATGACGTACAATTCCTTATATATTTTTTAACATCTTCTTTCATTCCCCTCCATATAAATTGTTTTTTTATACGTTTAGTAGTTTTATTCACACCTAAATGTCCGCCTAGTTTTGAGTCGTGAAATTGTGATAAAATGACTGCTTTTTCTTCTTCACTATATTCTACATTTGCACATATAATTATTTCTATATTTGTTTCGCGAAATATGTATCGCAACATTGACCTTATTTTTTCCCATTCTAAATCGTCGTGATCGCCTAGCTTGCCCATGGCTAATTTATTCAAATTGTTCTCTTTACAAAATAATTTTAAATTTATTAACGATATATATATATTTTCGTAAGTTGCCCTTTGGCGTTCTTTGTTTTTTGTTACTAAGAATATTATAAACCGGTTTTCATGTTTGAAATATGGTGTGTCCCCTATTACTTTACTAGTCGGTAATATTATACCGTTTCCAAATTGTTTTTTTAACTGATAATTTATTCCTGTTCTGAAATTATATTGCTTGGCAATTTCTGACACTATATTATATTCGTTTGGTGAATCTATTACTGTGCCTATAGTTTCTTTTACATTACTATTTGTTATAATTTGTGTTTCTAATTTTTCGAGAAAATTTCCATATGATTCGTTTTTTATTTCCTGTATAGAGTACATGCGTGTGAGTGCATCTACATTTGAATTTAATACTCCGGGTTTGTAACGTATTTCGTAATCATACTCCTCTAATTGTATTCTCCATCTAGCTAACTTTGATAATGGATTTTTCAAATTAAAGAGCCACGTTAATGGACGATGGTCACTAAGTATTATAAACTTCCTACCGTATAAATATGGTCGAAACTGTTTAACTCCGAATATTATTGCAAGACATTCTAATTCTGTTGTTGAATAGTTGCTTTCGCTTTTATTTAATGTGCGCGACGCATAACATATTGGCAAATCTTTACCTATTTCTCCTTGAGATAAAATAGCTCCGAGTGCTTTATTACTCGCGTCTGTAGTTAATAAGAAGGTCTTTGTGAAATCTGGATATTTTAAAACTGGTTCTGAGCATAACGCTGCCTTCAAGGTATCGAATGACTTTTGACATTCGTTACTCCATACGAAACTCGTGTCTTTCTTTAATAAATTGGTTAGTGGTTTTGCTATTGCGCTATATGAATTTATGAATTTCCTATAATAACCACTTAATCCTAAAAATGATTTAATGTTTTTTACGGTTGTTGGTATTGGAAATTCCACTACTGCTTTTAATTTACGTTCGTCGGGTTTTATTCCGTCTTTCGTAATAACGTGTCCTAGATATACACATTCTCTTTTTAAGAAGTTGCATTTATCTGGTTGTAATTTTAAGTTGCTTATTCGTAAACGCTCGAAAACTTCTATTAATTTTTCGTTATGATCATATAAATTTTTTCCATATACTATTATATCGTCTAAATATACTAAGCATTTTATTCCTATTAAACCTGCCAGAGCTGAATTCATAACTCTTTGGAAGGTTCCGGGACTCGTTTTCATTCCCTGTATCATTCGTTTGAAATGCCAGTGACCTTGGTTAGTCGAAAAGGCTGTTAACTCTCGTGAGTCTTCTTCCATCAAAATTTGGTAAAAACCACTCGATAAATCTAATAGAGAGAATAATTGACTATTTCCTAGTTGATCTAGTATTTCTGTAATATTTGGTAAAGGGTGAAATTCATTTATAGTAGCTTCGTTAAGTGCCCTAAAGTCTACTACTACTCTAAACTTTTGTTTTCCTGAATTGTCCATTTTCTTTTGTACTAATAATAGTGGGGAATTCCATGGACTTCTCGATTTCTCGATAATTCCATTTTCTTCCATTTTTTGAATTTGTGAATTTATTTCCTCCTGTTGTGCGTGTGGTAATCTATAAGGTCTACGATAGATAGGTGGCTGATCCTTTTTTAACTTAATAGAATGTGTACCGACATTGGTAAATGTTAAAACATCCCCTTCCAAATGAAATATGTTATTATATCGTTCGCATATTTCGTGAATAGATTGTTTTTCAATTTCGTCCATATGGTCAGTTATTATTACTTGTTTCAAACGTTCTATTCGTTCTTTATGATCATTTGTCGATTCTACATTATATATTTCGTATTCAGTATCAAAGAGTATTTTATTTAAATCAAATTCAGATATATTTTTCGTTTCTTCCGAGATATTCAACATGCTAACTATTGCCCTACCATTATTAACGATTGATACTGTACTACTGCAATATACGTCTTTTACTAGTTCTTGCTTATGTATAAATATTTCTTTGCTTTCTATGAGTGGGTCAGCTATCTGTATTCCTACAATAGTTTCAGTCCGCGGATTTAATTTAATAAAACTGGTTTTGTCGGTCTCCTTGAAATTTGTTAGCGCATGCGAGGTCGTTTGAATAATTAATTTGTTGTTTGCTACATCGACTATTGCGTTATTTTTCGACAAGAACTCGTTTCCTAATATTCCGTCCTTGGGTATTGGAAATCGTGCACTTACGATATGAAATTCTGTTTTAATGTTTTCGCTATTTAATTTAATTAATATTGATATTTTCCCTATGGTTTTTGTAAGACATTCATTTATACCGCGTAGATTTATTTTTTGCGTTTCGTCTACTTCTAGTTCTTCGCGTAAGCAATTTATTTTGAGAATATTTACCTGACTACCTGTATCTATCATTAAATGTAATTGATTAGTTTTTGCGGCATTAGAATCGAATGTTATATGATTATTTTCTAGTTTTGCGAATATGTGAAATATTCGTTCGTCGGTTGTTCCGCGATAATCTGGTTTATCGTGCGAGTACCGCGTACCTCGTTCGACACGTTGGCGTTTCCCGAATTATTTCTACTTTCGTCGTTTCTCTTTTTGTAACATGAATCTACGTTATGACCGATTTTATTGCAATATGAACACGTAACTGGTTGTGCATTATAATTTGTTGGCGGTTGCGTAAAATTATTTCTATTAGGTGGACGGTTGTTATTTCCGTTGCTCGCGTAGTTAGGTCTCGAATTATTTCTACATTGTGATGCAAAATGATTTCCATTGCAGTTATAACATTTTATTGGTGGTCTATTAATTGGTTGAGAGAAATTGTTTGCTCGTGGATTATTATTTTGCGCAAAATTATTCGGCCTTACAAAGTTATTTGGTCTTACGTTCCTGTTGTTCCTATTTTCATAATTTGGTCTACGTTGATTATTGTTTTGCGAATAACTACTCGAATAATGATTCCTATTTTCCTGTTCTAATCTTAATTCTACCTGTTCTGACATAGCGATTTGTTTCGCGATTTCAAGAGTTTTAGCATTACGAGATTTTACTATCGTTCTAATCGGTTCTACTAATCCTTTAATAAATATTGCTAGAGTTTGGTCCCTTAATGTTTCATGTATAATTTTTGCTTCTGCAGGTTCTTTGCCTAATGTACTTACGGTACATAACTGATAATATAGTTTTTCTACTCTATGACAATAATCGTTTACGTCCTCATTGTGATTCATTCTAATCGAATTTAATTGAAGTTGTAACGTCGATGCATTGGTTGTTACTTCGAATGCGTCTGTTAAATATGCTTTTATGAATTGCCATTTTGTTACGTTTTTATATTTAATCATTTCTAACGCTCTACCCGTTAATCGCGTAGTGATATATTTTACTAATATTGGTGCGCTAGTTGCGTCGACTAAACCTACTGCCATATCACATGCATTTATAAATTGGTAAATATCGTCTATCCCTGTGCATACTGGAATTAATTTAAAAGCGTCTTCTAATTTTATGGTTACTGCCATTTTTTTATTGCGTGATTTAGATATAAAATCTAACGACTGATGTTCAAAACTATCTGTGACTTTGCTACGTGTGACTACTCCTAATTGTGGACTTGGGGTTTTACTTGTGCTACCTAATAATTGGGTATCTACTATAGTATTTAACTGGGCTTTCTGCTGGGCTTCAAACTGGGCTTGGGCTTCTCTCTGGGCTAATAACTGGGCTTCTAACTGGGCTTCTTCTACTACACTAGTGTCATACAATGAATTAGCTACGTTCAAGGGAGATGTATCTTCTTTGTCCATAAATTAACTTAACCACCTATTTAATACGTTAATAATCATAATAATACTCAATAAATTCAATAATGCCCTATAAATACAATAATAACTTCAATAATATGCCCTCTAATAAATTCAATAAACTTCAATAATACTTCAATAATAAAAATGCCCTCAATAAATCAATAAACTTCAATAATAATCAATAATAAATTCAATAAAAATATGCCCTCAATAATAAAACTTCAAATAATCAATATGCCCTCAATAAAATTCAATAATAATCAATAAAATATGCCCTCAATAAATTTAAAACGGTTTACACCATTACACTTATAATCAACTACCTAGATTTATCTTAATATGTCTTAATTATGTTGCATACGTCTATGTAACAAATTTAAATAACTATTCACTCACAATAATGCTGCGTTCATGGCTGATGATGACATGTTGCCGTTGATGATGCTGCTAATGGATTTGTTGGTACTGCAATGTGACTTATTTGTTTTTTTTTTGTTGGTTCCTCCTGGAGTTGTCTTCGCTGAAGAGTGATCAATTCCTCGTTGTTGACAGTAGCCTTTGATGGTTGCCTCCTTTTGGAATCCTAACCGATCTGCGCCAGTGTTACATGCGGCCCTTCAGGGATCCAAAAGCTGGTGTACTTGATAAATAATAATAGTCAATTAGAATGGTAATCTAATGTATTATATTAAACCAGACAAAACAAGCAGAATAATAGTGTTGATTGTAGTGAATTTGTAGCTCGTTCCGAAGTTGATAATCTCCGTGTAAGTCGTGTGTGATGGCTGGCGGCTAGCGAGTCGTGTGGTGTTCTCGTCTCTGGATACATCTAACTCAGGCTGTCTCGCTGTCCCCTATATATATGGTGGCGGCGTCCTTTGAAAGTGAGCGGCGCGTGTACAGTCGTCCTTGATATGGACCTCACGATTATGAAAGTGGTATTCGTAGTCGAAAACACTTTTGGGTGTGGTCGCATTCCTGGTTGTTATTATGAGCAAATATATGGTATTGCGTAATCCCATTACACAATTACGGATTTTCGTACGTCGACAACGCCGACGAAGAAGTCAAAGACCTAAAATGCTCCGCTGAGCAGTTTTCTGTATCACGGACCGCGACGATGTCTGAACCGATTACTATTACTACCAATACGGCGAATACAGTGATGTCGACGACTGTGGCGGCTGAGATAACCACGACGGCGACGACGGCGCCTGCGCAAGTGGAAACTGTTTCAGTTTGTGTTTACGACATAAAAGAGATTAACGAGAACGGCGACGACGACGACGACGCGACGTGTTACGAAAACGATATCCGTGCCGAATCAACAGAATCCGCTCCGTCGGCTCGGGCGGTCTCCGGCAAGACAAAAACTCGCGGAAAAAAAACCAAACCGACCAATAACGCGGACGGTTATATAGAATCAAAAAATAACCGTCGTGCAGATAGCAAAAAAATGTTTAAATTAAATCTCAAACCTAAAAATTGCCTAGACGACCTGGTCACGGTCTCGACGACGCAGGACGCGGAATGCGACAAAACAAAGAAGCGAGCGAAATCAGCCGTTCACAAAGCGTGCTTGGTGCTGGTGGACTGCATTAAATTCGATCCGAAAAAATATAACATATACGAAATCGAGAGTTCCGAAATGGTGCTGCTACACCTTATGACCGGCTACAGTGTTGAAGAGTTAACTTGGTCTGACGTCGTGCGGAAAATAAATGAATTGAAATTCGAAAAAAATACGTCTGAAATAATATCCAAGTATTTCTCAAAGTACGCAATGTACAAATTGATGGTGGCTCTCAGGAAATTAAAACGGACAAAGTACTTGGACCGATTGGCTCGTAAACGCGGACACGATGGAGATGCGGTTTGGAGTACTCCGTCGTCGGTCAAAAACGCCGTTCTCGACGATACTAAAACAACGGGCGCTTGCAGCAAACAGGATCTGGGATATTATACAAAATCGTTTAAACCAATGTTTGTATGCAAAGAAATCGATTGTAACGTTCGACTGTTGAAACACTTTGACGTTGACAGTTTGTAAATTGTAAATAAAAATATTGTTATCTTTATATTTTTTTTGTATTTACTATAATTATTAGCAGCACCATTTCGGAACTCTCGATTTCGTATATGTTATATTTTTTCGGATCGAATTTAATGCAGTCCACCAGCACCAAGCACGCTTTGTGAACGGCTGATTTCGCTCGCTTCTTTGTTTTGTCGCATTCCGCGTCCTGCGTCGTCGAGACCGTGACCAGGTCGTCTAGGCAATTTTTAGGTTTGAGATTTAATTTAAACATTTTTTTGCTATCTGCACGACGGTTATTTTTTGATTCTATATAACCGTCCGCGTTATCGGTCGGTTTGGTTTTTTTTCCGCGAGTTTTTGTCTTGCCGGAGACCGCCCGAGCCGACGGAGCGGATTCTGTTGATTCGGCACGGATATCGTTTTCGTAACACGTCGCGTCGTCGTCGTCGTCGCCGTTCTCGTTAATCTCTTTTATGTCGTAAACACAAACTGAAACAGTTTCCACTTGCGCAGGCGCCGTCGTCGCCGTCGTGGTTATCTCAGCCGCCACAGTCGTCGACATCACTGTATTCGCCGTATTGGTAGTAATAGTAATCGGTTCAGACATCGTCGCGGTCCGTGATACAGAAAACTGCTCAGCGGAGCATTTTAATCAATGTAATATCGATTATTGATGTAGTAGAGAGCTACATCAATAATCGATATTACATTATTTTGCTATCTGTTATCAGACTGTCTTCTGACTATGATAACATTATCACAACATCTTCCTTTTCAAGATATATCTCATAGTTAATATTATGTAAACAACATTTAATCACATAAATACATAATCAACAAAATATACAATTTTAACTGAACTTAATACCTAATTATTTTATTATACTTAATTTAGTAACAACTTAAAATACTAACTTATTGTGCTATGATATTTTATTACTGATTCTACTTACAAATTATTATAACGCTTTGGTGGCACTATCTGCCTACCCGCTCTAGTAGTATTATATTCCTTTTTATTTACTGTAGTGTTCTCACTTTTTTGTTTTACCTCTAAATTAGGTTCCTTTTCTTTCTTTTGTTCACTTTTGTTTTCTTTAGATTCATTTTTTTGTTTTAATTCAGTATTTTCTTCCTTTTCACCTTCCTCAATATCATCATACTTGGTGGTTTTTTCTACAATACTTTGTTCTACTGGTTTTATGAAGTGAGTGTTTCTACGCAATATTTTTCCCTTCCCATCTTTAACTAGATAGGAACGAGGCCATTTGGTTTTACTCATTACTTCAGCCGTATTCCATTCTTTTCTAAACTTATCATAAATAACTACTTTTTCCCCTTTATTAAATACTTTTTCCTCTGATCCAGCATTTTTGTCATACCATTGTTTTTGTTTAATTTTATTTAATTGATTTTCTACACTACAATTCACCACTCTTGGTTTAAATATATTTTGATTCAAGCAATTACTAGGTGTTCTTAATTCTCTGGACATCATTAGCTGGGCTGGAGAATATTTAAGACCAGCGACTGGTGTGTTTCGATAATTAAGTAAAAATAATTTTAAATCTTTATTCTCATAAGTGGCTTTCTTAATCATATCCTTTGCGATTCCCACTGCTTTTTCAGCCAATCCATTGCTTTTTGGATAATTTGGACTGGATAATATTATTGTAAACTGCCATTTTTTTGAAAAATCCTTAAATTGTTGTGACCCACATGGGTATTATTATCAGCCACTATTTCCCTTGGGACCCCGAGTCGACTAAAAACTATTTTTAACACTTCTATTACTGACTAACTTGTTTTATTTTTTAATTTTAGAACCTCCAAAAATCTTGAATAGTAATCCATTGCCACTAGGTAATTACAACCATTTATTTCCGCTATGTCGATTCCTATCTTTTGAAATGGGTAGTCTGGTATACTATGTGATTTCAATGGTTCTTTAATTTTATTTTTACTGAACTTTAAACACGTCTCACACTAGCTCACACAGTTGGTTATATCTGATACCATCCCGGGCCAAAAAAATATTTGTTTGCTTTTCTTTATTGTTTTAGTTGTTCCCAAATGTGTCTCATGCAGTTTGTTAACTATGTATTTGCGCATTATTTGTGGAACAACTAAACAACAACCATAATATATCAAGTCCTTTTCACAGACTAACTCACTTCTTATCTTATGAAAATGTCTAATTTCACCCCAATCTTCTATTTTTGCTGGCCATCCCTTTTTCAAATATTGTAATATCTTGCTTAATACTATATCTTCCGATGTTGCTTTTTTAAATTCATTCTCTTTGTTATTATTAAACTCAATCCTTATATCCTCTATTGTGTGAACTATATCATTTAATGTTTTATCCGTTTTCTCAGTATGAGTAGTATAATTTCTGCTTAACAAATCTGCAACATACATATATTTGCCTGGGCAATATTGAACATCTAGATTATACCCCAATAAATATACTCTCATCCTTCTTAACCTGTTGTGTGGTATCCTATGTATATCTTTTTTCATAATCGAAATTAAAGGTTGATGATCTGTTTGAACTTTAATAATTTTCTGTCCATAGATAAGCCGGTGAAATTTTTCGCAGGAAAATTTTATAGCCAACATTTCTTTCTCTATTTGTGCGTAATCTTGTTCTGTGCTGCTCAGACATCTGGACGCATAATAAACAGGCCTACCTTTTTGGAACAAGCAGCATCCTATTGCTTTCTGTGACGCATCAGACTGTATTTCAAAACTATCCCTATAGTCATAATTTGCTAATGTAGGTACTTGTGCCAAAATATCTTTTAAACTGTTAAATGCCGCCTCACATTCCTTGCTCCATACCCATATACTGTCCTTTCTTAACAACTCTCTCATTGGTCCCACTATTTCTGACATATTTGGAATAAATGCTCTTAAGTAGTTTATCATGCCCAAAATTGATTGCAACTCTTTGATGTTTGTAGGACTTTTTAATTCTGTAATCACTCTTACTCTTTCTTTGTCGGGTTCTACCCCCTTCTGACTAAAGTTGAGACCCAAATATTTAATCTGATTTTTTTGGAACTGAAATTTTGTTTTATTAAATTTAATATTTAGTTGCCTTGCTGTTCTCATTACCTTTTCAAGTGCCTCATCATGTTCTTCTTTTGTTGCCCCACTAATTAAAATGTCATCTATGTACACACATACATTATTAATATTACCAAAGTATTTGTTTGTTAACTGTTGGAATAATTCAGGAGCACATGCAATGCCAAATGGTAGTCTGTTGAATTGGTATGTCCCAAAAGGTGTACTAAATGCACAGTATTGCTTAGACTCGGCCTTTAATTCACATTGATAGAACCCATCCTTTAGATCTCCTATTGTGAAAAATGATTTATTCATTAACTTATTTCTTACTTCCTCTAACGTAGGAATTTCTACCCTTTCTCTTATAATACATTTATTCAAATCCTTTGGATCTAAGCACATCCTAAGAGACTTATCTGGTTTTTCAATCAACACTAGATTATTTTGCCACTCACTTGGCTCCTCACTTTTCTCAATTATCTTTTTCTGACACAAGTTTACTAACATTTCTTTCAACTTTTCTAATAATTTAATTGGAACTCTTCTAGGGTTATTTGCAATAGGCACACTACCTTCTTTTAATTTAATTTGCACTTTGTCTGGGAAAGTTCCTATTCCACTAAATACATCCTTATATTTTTTTATAATTTTTTCCTTTAATTCTATTTCTTCTATTTCTTCAATTTCACTAATTGTATACTTTAATCCTTTACTATCTTTATAACCTAATATTGGCATTCCGTTATATTCAACAATCTCAAATGTAGTAGCTAATTTTTTCTCTTTATTTTCAATAATTACATTTATTTTACCCTTAGATTTAATCTGGGTGCCACCAAAAGCTTTAATTACTACATTACTGTTTAACAATTTTACACCTAATAACTCGAAACATGTTTGTGGCATAACATTTAATTGAGCACCCGTATCTATTTTAACTTCAAAGTCTTTGTTATTTATCTTTATCCTTTCCACCCATGTGTTGCTATTTTTATTCTGTATTTCATCCAGATATAAGTATTCACATATTTGGTCCTCACACTCCACCATATCAACCTCTTTATTATTTCTACATTTAGCCGCAAAATGATTTTGTTTTTTACAATTCATACATACTTTCCCATATGCTGGACATTCTTTTATACCGTGATGCCTACCACATTTATTACAATTAAATACCGTTTGTTTCTGCGATTGCTGCTCCTGTTGTTCTTTTCCTCTGCTCCATGTTCCCTTTTTGTTGAATCCCTCCTGTCGCTCCATGTAGTCAATGTCCTGTGGTTGATCGTCTGCCAACATTTTGCAATTGGTTTCCGTCTGTTCGACAGCTTGACATACTTTGATTGTTTTTTCCAACGGTAAATCACTCCTTAACAATTTTGCCTGTAGCTCTTTGCTTGCCACTCCCAATACTACCTGTGTTCGTAGTAAGTTATCTTCTATTTCCCCGAAATTGCAAGTTTTTACCAAATTTCTAAGTACTGATAAATACTTGTCAAAATTCTCCTCTGGCAATTGTTTTCTTGTGAAAAACTTGAAGTGCTCCATAACTTCATTGCGCTTGGGGGTGCAGTATTCTTCTAATACTTGTAGAATAGAATCCACTGTTTCTTTGGTATTGTCTGTTTTGAATGACCTATACAGCTTTAACCCCTCAATGCCCAGCAAATTTAATAATCTGGCAACTTGAGTTTTCATTGGCTTACTTGTGGTTTCCGTCGCTTCAAAAAACACTGTTATTTCATCTTTAAAAATTTTGAAATTTTCCGCTAAGCTTCCGGACAACTTCAAATTTTCCGGTTTGTTGAACTCCATGACTTATCCGTTTCAATCACTGTTTCCGAAGTTAGGTTTTTGTAACCGACTGCGCCATGTTTGAGTAGGGTAAATAATGAAGTTAAAACTAGTTATAGTTATAGTCTGTTCTTTATTATATCTTTTTATTTTTACATGCTAACGTAGACTCTCTACTACATCAATAATCGATATTACATTATTTTGCTATCTGTTATCAGACTGTCTTCTGACTATGATAACATTATCACAACAATAGGTACATTTTTTACACATTCAATTTTGTCTTCATCAGGTTTTACCCCTTCTGCGGACAATCTGTGACCTAAATAGACTACTTATTTCCTTAAAAAGTGACATTTTTGAGGTTGTAAACGTAAATTGTTTTCTCTCAGTTTTTTGAAAATTATTTGTAATTTTTTAATCATTGAATTTAACGAATTTGCACTGACAACAATATCGTCCAAATATGCATACATATTAAGATCCTCACAACCTGACAATAATGCATACATCAGTTCTGAAAAAACTGCTAGTGCTGTTTTTAAACCGAAAGGCATTTTCAGCCATTCCCAATGACCTGTTGAGGTCGAGAATGCTGTCTTATGAGTGTCCCCTGGATGTATAGAAATTTGGTGATAGCCATTTGCAAAATCTAAAGTCAAAGAATATTTCGAATGTCCTAGTTTGTCTAAAATATCTGTTATTAAAGGAAGTGGCCAAGAGTTCAATTCCGTAATCGCATTCAATTTCCTAAAATCTACACATAGACAACACTTTTTTTCACCGTCCTCGCCAATTTTTTTTGGTACCAAAATTAACGGATGGTTCCACGGCGTGTTACTTTTTTTAATTACTTCTTGTTTAACTAATTCCGCGACCTGTCTATTTATCTCTGTTTTTTGTTGTTCCGGAAATCTGTATTGTCGAGTATTAGGTGGTTGATTATCAGGTGTTATAAAGCTATGTGTTACAAGATCAGTTGCTATAACCTTATCGCCCTCTACGAAAAATATGTCCGAATACTCGTAACATAAATCTGATAATGCTTTTAATTCTTCATCATTAAGATGATCAGTTTTTAATTTTTCTGCTATTATTTTAATTCTATCAGTAAATTTCGACGGTTCCGATTTAATCATGTTATTCGATTCAAAGTACAATATAGAGTTATTTTTTTCTTCGAAATCTTATCCCGATTCTACCTCATTATTTTCTATAAAAAAACTCCCAATTTATATCGTTTGTTTTAAACTGTGTTAATGTTACGTAATTTTCTGAAATATTCATTATATTTGCTTTAATTGTATTATTTTCGCATAAAGACACCGAATTTCCTAACCATACAGTATTATTTAGATTATTTTGTTTATTACTACGGAATCTCCGTTATTTATTTCTTCGCTTGTGACCGTTATTGTTAGTATATTATTTTACCTAGGTGGTATGCTTATTAAATTTTATTTATTTTGTGTTCTATCGATTATCATTTCGCCGTTTTTTAGATTAAGAGTTACGTCGTTTTTACTAAAAAATGGTATACCGAGAATTCCTGACATTGAACCCGGAAACTTATCATGTACTACATGAAATACTGTATCATAATAATTATTACTATTAATCGTTAAATTAATCTTAATAATACCCAAGGTTTTAATAGCATTCTCGTTAATACCCATTAACGCTGTTGTTTTTGTTTCTAAAGGTACGCTATTTTTTACTGCCGATAACTTAATTATATTTAAATCCGCGCCTGTGTCAATTAAAAACATATTTTCTTTTTCTGTTAATGCTTCCGAATCAATTTTAATTTGATTATTTTTTAACGCAATTATTTCTTTATTTATTTCGTTTTTAACCATCATAATGGTATTATTTTTTATATCACCTATCGTTTTTATTACCGCTGTTGTCGATGAGCCTACACCATTTTTAGCTTTTTGTTCGTTATTATATTTTAATTTACGGCAATCTTTTACAATATGACCTGGCTTTTTACAATAATTACATGATAAAGAAGTATACGAACTACTGCTACCATTATATTCTTTTTTTATTATAGATTCATTTTTATTTCCGACCTTAGTATTAGTTTTAGGTTTTTTACAATCCCTACTTAAATGACCGTAACCTTCGCAGTTATAACACTTAGGTTTAGAAAATGAAGTCGTATTTTTACTGTCAAATTTCGGTTTTAAATTGTCTAATGCCTGTTCCTCCTCTAAAGCTGCTTTAATCATTTCTTCTAAAGTTTGTAATTTCATGGCTCTTAACACTGTCCTAATTTGAAAATATAACCCGTCTACAAAAATATTTTGAGCTTGCCTAGTTAATACGTCTGTAATAGTCTTACTTTCTGTGTTACTTTTGTCTTTTGTCATTTCGCTTACTAACCTATATAAAGCCAATTCTACTCTTCTTGCATAATCCTGCACTTTTTCAAATTTATTTTGCGTAATAGAGCTTAATTGTTTCGACAAATATGTTTCTGAATAGTTGTTTCCAAAATTCGACCTTAAAATTGTAATAAGTTCTTTATAATTCGTAATTGTTTTATGCTGAGTTATGCATAAAGCTTTTCCGGACAAATTACATAGTAACGCTTCTAACACGTCAATAGTAATCGTTCCCTCTATATGCTTAAATACAAACTCGCATTTTTTTCAAACAAATTTAAATCCTGGTTTGGTAAACCTGCGAATTCTGGTAACATCCTAATTGCATTATCGAAACTTAATTTACTCATTTTGTAAAGTTCTATTTGTCCCGTTAAAATTGATAAATGTGACAAGTAATTATCTTTTTGTTCCCCCTCTGTTATTCTACGAGCTAAATTGAAAAACCACTCTAATTCTGTATCTAATATTGACATAAATAAAGTATTATATTACCATAAAAATTGCATGCTATTCTTTGTTTTTGAATTGATGTTGATTGTATTAGAATATATACATTTAAATTATTTTTGTTGCTTTTACATCTAGTAATGTGGCTTCACTAGTAATTAGATGTATGTTTCTATGAAATACATGCTATATTGTTTAGTTTGTTAAAGTTTTTTTATTTAGCTTTGAATAATATAATAAGTAATTTAGATTTCTATATTATATATTTTATACAAATGTACTTAGGTAAAAATTATAGATAATGAATTATTGGCATTCATTTGATTATTGCTGTGAACAAATTCAATATTATGAAGAACAGATTAAAACATTAACAAAGATGATTGACGAAAACTAAAGAGAGATATGAATATAAAGATCTTAAAAAAAAAATAAAAACCTTAAATTCACTATTTATTTAAGTAGAACAAATTCTAATCCAAATTTGTCTTATATAAAAGAGTTAAATACAAAATTAGTTTTATTAAGAGAAAATAAAATGGATATATGTCGAAAATATTGTGATTTATATATCACGAATTTTCGTAGGCGAGAAGTTTGTTTCGGTAGAAGGTTAGATTTTCTTACGATAGCAAAATCTAAACGTGAAAGGTTTCGAACAGGTTAAATTTTTTAAATTTATTATGAATAATTAGTAAATATATTATTAGTTTATAATTATTATTATATTATATTTTTGTCATTATTTTATTACTAGTAGATAGTTTACAAATTCTATAACATTTTTCTAGAATTAAAAAAAAAAAAAAAAAAAATGGAGTCACAAAATTCATTAATCTGGAAAGAAATTAACTCAATATTAAAACAACTGAAGGAAAATAACCGTGGTATGGATAACGACGAAGCCACTTTCAAAAACAAAAGGAGAGATATCAACGTCAAAATCTAGAACGCATCTTTGAAAGCTACCCGGAAAAAGTTAAAAGAAGAAAAACAGTTATTAATCAACGATTATAAAAATGTATTATAATATATAACATACGTATGTGAAAAAAATATACAGAAAGGATTGAATGTATTATATGATAAATTAAACGATATATAGTCGCTGATGATAAAATCGATATAAATAAATTATTTTGTTATTATTTATTATTTTATCTTATAAAAATATATATCGAATGGTCTTGTAGTAAATTATAACCTATATCATTCTTGTGTATATAATATCTGTCGAAGGATAATAAATGTTTTTAATGCTCAATACTGCTCAAGTTTTATAATCGTTCAAATAAAACTAAGTTAATAAAAATTTTAGGAAAAGTGGTTTAGATTAAAAAAAAAAAACGTATCAATTTTCTAACATAATGAGCGCATAAACAATGTATCAGTATTAATAGCTAGTTTTGAAATTCTATATAATTTTCAGAATCATGAACTCAGAAATAAACATTATTAAAAGCAGAATTCTAGCAGTAGAACAACAGGTGCATGCCAATAGGCGCTATTGTATAGAGAAACATAAAGCATTTTGAAAAGTATTTATAAATATTAATAACAGTATAAAGAAACATTTAAATTTAAAAATTGACTTAGTAAATGAACATAATAGATTCCAAAACTATTCAAGTGAATGTAAAGCAGATCTTCAGTAACGGTTAACAGAACTAAGCAATCGGTTAAGAAAATTAGAATCCGAGTAATTTCTTGATAATTTAAACAGCTTGAATAGACAGTTAGAAAATATAGAATAAAATATTTATATTGTAGCATAAGCGTATAGGTACGCGATAAGGTCTTATAACTCTAATTTTTTTAAATATATATTAGCATAATAATTATAGTATAAATAATATATATTTTTTAAAAATTAACTTGTTATTTACAATTTATAAAATAATATAACCATTTTAGTCAGCAATAAATTATTATAGTCAATGCTAGCTGATTTAATCTAAATATTTTTTTTTAAATTAGAAGGATGACTATTCCAAATGATGTAGATCCGAATGTTCAGAAACCAATCATTTCATATGAAACGGTCCGATGTATGGTGTTGTAACGTGTCCACTTCAGCACTCGAATTTGAATTAGAGGTATAATAATAAACACACACAAATTTACGTATACTCAAAGTGTATTTATTAAAAGTAACCAACGTCTTGAATAGTTATATTCCAGAACGTACTCCCGTCGTCTCTAGTAATCAACTCTTCCTACCATCTCCATGACTTTCCTATTTAAGCTAAACGGTATCACCTTGTAAATGTGATGACCGACAAATCTAAGGAAGTTCTAATCCTAGACATCACCTCTAAACTATGTACACACTTTCCGTTAATCTGGTATTCTTACAAAGTTAATGAATGTCAGACAACAGTACTTATACACAATAATATATACATATATAGATATAACAATATTAATTTATATAATAATAATAATAATGATGACGAGGATTATTACAATGGCATCTTCATTTGCACATGATGAACAGGAAATATTAGATTTATTCAAGTTAAATAATTCTAATTTTATACTTAAAGAAATGTATTTAAGTATGAACCTGAAATCAGTACCGACACACATTGTTCCTTGTCTTGTTTGTGAATTGACAATGAAAACAATAATTGTCAAATCCATTTAAAGGGATTTCACCGTCAATTTCAGACTATTAAAGGTCTGCAAACATATAGTCAATTTAGTCGGTGTGCGAAATGTCGTGCATATTTGACTATTATTCATTGTAATACATCATATCCTGTAATAAATGTACCATTTTACTCATACAAGATAAAACAGACAACAGACAGAGATAGATATGATTCATATAATTCATTCCATTTATAATTCAGGTAAATATAATTACTATAAACATAGTTTGATTTCAGTAATAGTTTCTCAATCTTATGATTATACAAACATTTCAGATTTTTAAGATATTTATAAACATGTGTACGTTATAGAGTAAGCAAATTACTTGTTTACACACACATTTGGATCACGGATGATGAAAGTATGATAGTAACATAGTAATAACAATATATTAACGATATTAACAATATCTGGTCACATGGACATAATCACTGAGTGAGTTCACATACACACACACACACACACACACACACACACACACAAATAAATATTATATTCAACCTTGTTTATCATCATTGAATTTGTTTTCATAATAGATTGTATATTCGTAAATTCATTGAAAATACCTTCGAAAGATAACGATTTACTATGAAATACAATGGGTTTAGCATACAAATGGCAAGGTTCCAGTGGTCTTTCCCAAGGCCCCATGTTACGATTGTTTACTCAATCGTTTCATGTGTCGCTAAAATAGCTCGTTAACATTCTTAGTAAATCTAAATTCGGTTATCCAATGGCTTCAACGGGATGAATTAAATACGTTAAAAATGTTAAAAAGGTGGGCAAGTGGGTGTCGCTCTGCTGTACAGTAGGTTACAAGTGGGTCACTGTATAATGGATGGTATTAAATTTGAATTCAATGATATAATATCATTGTATAAGAAAAACGATTCTGAGCGGTGACGGTATGTCAGTCTATGTATCAGACATATTATATACATATTTATGGTATTAAACAATAATTGACCTATAATAAATTCCAAATTAATCATATCACAATATCCATTAGATACTTATAACGCGTTATACATCAACAAAAACCGTGATACTATCATAGATATATAATAGTACACTTTAGAAGTTTCAAGTACCCACGAATAATATTATTCAATCACAACAAAATAACTAAAATAGTTATTCTAGGTTTTTTAATATGTAATTTCGTCCAAATTTGAATTTAAAATGTCTGTAAAAAATAAGTGTGTTCATACATTTTTTTAGATTTTTTGGTTATAGTATGAACTGTTTACGAGAACCTTTGTGTTGAATTTGTAATCCTTAGCTATAAAAACTGAACATTTTATAATTTATTAATTACAATGATTGATAATACATTTTCGAGATTTTGATAAATTTTGTCAAAATTCGATCTTTAAATGGTTATAAAAAAAAATTGTGCATATGTATTTTTAATATTTTTCAACTGATATTGTAACAATATATCAGGAGCCTTGTATTACATTTTTACACTTTTTGGCTCAACAGATAAAACTTTATTGATATTTATAGAAAAAAAAAAAAAAAAAAATTGAAAACTGAAAAGGTCCGTAAACAGCTCAAAAAGAGTCAAAAATTTTTCAAAATTGTATGGTGTATAGAAAATGCTAATATAAACTTTCAGTGAAATTTTCATGTATCTACAGTTATTCGTTTTTGAATTACAACTAAATTACGGAAATTTCGGAATTTTAAATATTGACCTCCTCAATGCACCAACAATATCACTTTCCAATCGAACAAGATATTGAAGTTGAAAATCGAAACATTATTTCGACTACTTATCGTGTACATAGACACAAAAATTAAAAATTAAAAAAAAAAAACACACATCATTATAAAATCAATACATTCATCGTTCCACTCAGAATCTAATATATACGCATATTTTACCATGCCCTTAAAAATTTTCAGGTCGAGCCTGGGCTTGACCTTCTCGCCCCGTGCGCATTCCTATGCACTGGACACACACTATTCACAGTTCACACACCCAAACGCACACACAAATCCACACCAACCACTGCCTTAATACGCAATACGTACACATTAATTACATACACTCGCTCCACATACTAAACAATTTGCCTATACAGAATCCTTAAATTTCGAATAATGCTTGTCAACAATATCACTTCCGAGTTCCACGGCATATTGAATGAGCGAGTGCGTGTGTTCTTGTGAAAAGGATGTTATTAGCATGAGCAATTGTACACAAATGAATTAGTGAATAGTGAGTATGTACTGTTTTTTATTAAAAAATAAATACAATTTCCCAAATCTAATATGGATGTGAATGTGTTATTTAAATTTGATTATAATTCATGACTAACGGTGCATTATAGGGTATGGCAGTGACTAAACTTATTATACGACTTTTAATTGTGTTGTAAAACTCGTTAAGTGGACTTAACTCGTATTCCACAAATTATAATTTTCGAGTAGGTAAGAAAAGTGATTTACACCAACAAATTTCAGCAATAGAAAATAGAAAAAATGATAAGCAGGTACCTAGGACATATTTTTACGTTTGTCACTTTTTCTGCCTTATTAATAATTACATACCTTTCGATTACGAAATATTAAAATTACAATTAATTATAATTTAGAAATCTTATATAATAATGTAATGTTATATTCTTCAATATTCGCTTGAAAAATGAAATCATTAAATTCCAATACAAACCATGTCTTGGGAAAAAAAATAAACGCTGGAACTTGCATGTAAGTAATATTTACTTACAAAATATTAATTATTATAACATATTATACATCGACGTATGGTGTACGTATGGTGTACAACTGTGTCACTGTGGTACTATGAATATTATTACCTATTTAGTTGTATTATGAATTTAATATAGTCTGTATGAACTTAGCTTTTATTATTATATACATATATATACATATGATATATATTTATTATTTTTAAATATAGAGCCTAAATTCCTGATTCATGTGAAGAAATTTATTCAAATATAATTATTAATTATTAATATCAACCAGAAACATACCTAATACTTATTGTATTTAATATAATTTAATTTGAATGTCTTTAATTATGTACTTTACCATTTAACAATAATTATAATATAATATTATCTCGTTTTATCATAGAAACACAATACAATATTTAAGGCCGACTAATGACAATAATATACCCATTTGCAAATAAATTAATTGGTGACGGAAGGACGAAGGAGCCAGGAATGTAATTAAATTTAAAATACGTATTTATAATAATTATTACCTCGGTATATATATTATTTAAAAAATAAAAATAAAAAAATTAGAATGTTTTTCACCATGTTCTGGCTCTAGCTGTCCCAAATTATTCAAAACAGCGAAACAAAGATAGGTTATACCTAGCATAGGTGCAAAAATAATAAATATATTGAAATTTTAAAGTGAAAACCAAGACTAAGTATATTCCTAACACGGTACCTAACCGGTACACACGGTTGATAAATAGCCCATTTCTTCCGTCTACGGTTTTTTCCAAAATATACCTAAATCACGCCAATTACACAGACCATCCTATAGTCATCATCGGATATCACAGCCATTCTGTGAATGTCCTGGGATATTATTCTCGAGATCGATCGACAAGAAGTCGTGTGCGACTAAACTCGAATGATTATGTCGTAGTCGACTGCAAAACGCTATTCTCCAAAAGCATTCGACTAAAATTAGTCGCATTCGAGATTATGTCGACTAGTAATAATCTTGTCGATTGAACCACAATGGTATGACCTAAAATGCATTTATTATCAGAAATATTCCCGCCAAAATATGATATATTTATACCACGAATTAAGATATATCTTAATTCGTGATTGATACTGATTGTTACTAATCAAATTGTTTAATTGTTAATTCTTGTTATACCTAATATACCTATTATTACCTATTAAATTACCTGTTGGCAACTGATATGACCCAGTTCCAAAAAACTGCAATGCAATTAAAACCTAAGAACATATTTTTACATTTAAAATAGTATAAGTACCTATACCTTATTATTGTTATTAATTATTATTTATTACCTTATTTTGGATGCTCAAAGCCGACGTACGTTTTGGTGGTTCCATAAATGGAGTGACTAACTCGATTAAATATTTTGTTAAAACTTTACTCAATCGGTAAGTTTTTATAAAAAAAGATGATCACTTAATGCTAATAGAGGGTCTACTTTAATGCCAAACGGTTGTCTGGCATTTTGAGCTTCTTGCCTCTCTATATCAGCAATAGCAAACATCATAGCTCTTTCATATTCATTCGCCATTATTGTTATATTTAATAAAATATTAACTCAGCAGTTATAAAATAAGACAACAATAATAAATTAACAAAATGAAAAGGTAATCGACAATCGTAATACAAGTACCCAAGTACACAAGAATACAAGATGACTTATCAATAATCATAGTTTTCTGCAGTTGATTTGTGTGAAATATATTAAATCTATAGTGCTCGAAATTAACAAATCATTCGACTAAATTTTGTTGAATGCGATATAACAGTAGCATAGGCGGAAATCGGGAGGGGGGCTAGAGGGGACTAAGCCCCCTCAACATTTTAAAGTACAGGTCTTAGCCCCCCCTGGCCCTCACAATTTTAATGTGACTAAATATATAAACATTAGTATATAAGATATATAGTATATTAGTATATAACAATTAGTTGCATTTTTAATATCTGAATTACAAAATAAATAATAAAAAAATATTCTATGATAATAATTTAATTAAATTCGTACAATTTTACGAACTTATTGTCATAACTTGGAACCATCGTAATTAATGTAATATTAATAATAAACAATTACACCCGCATTGGTTGTTTATAGCAGTCGTTCTCGTCTCGTCGTCCCTGTTTCGTATAAACGGTTACGTAATAATATGCTATTTTTAACTATAATTATGAAGGTTTTTACAAACATTATCAGTGATATTATATATATAGGTACAATGAGAAATATAATGCTCAGCCCCCCCAGTAATTTCACCAAATTTCCGCCTATGAGCAGTAGACATAATGTCGAACGTTTTTCGTTCGAGAATACAAAATTCATGAATTCATGAATCGATCGAGTTCTGATTTATGTCGAATGCGACAAAATTCGAGAATAGGGCCCCAGGAGCATAATATGCCGAGACAGCCGTCGAATTACACTGCCGTCGCGGAAACTGACGAACGAGTAGCGACTAGTGCGTGCGCCCCTGGTACACGGAGTTGGTTTTGTCGGAGTTTAGTAGTAACCTACGTCGTAACCGACAATATTTTAATATTATATTATGCGTTATTGACCAGTGTCGTATGAAATCGAAGAATTGGAAATAATAAAAAACGTTCAATGTCGTATACGACATTGGATAGCGATGTTCAAGAAATAACGGCCTGAACGGCAAACAACGTCAAACGACAAACCGTATTTTTAAGAGGACGCTACCCATACATTTGTTGTCTCCGTCTTTACACACGCACGATTGTCGTTCACTAGTTTCAATAGTATGCAGTTAGTTTTGATACTAGAGTGAATTGACCTATTATAACATATTTAGATAATAACATTGTCTGTGCTCAAGCGTCGGCTATTATTCGATATTTTAATTTTCAAGCGAGATATGAGCATTTTCAATTTTTGATATTTCACGTACACATATCTTACTTGAAAATGAAAATATTTAAAAATCGCCAACGCTCAAGCACAGATAATATTCTTACCTAATAGTATGATAATGGGTCAATTCACTCTAATATTAAAACTGACAACACACTATTTAAACTAGCGAATGGAAATTTGGTATGTCTTGCGTGTGTAAGATGGAGACAACGAATACATGTGTAGCGTCCTCTTAAGGGGCCTGCTTCCCACGGCGCGTGGAGCGGTTCGTGGCTCGTGGCGGCTTAGAATCAGCGCCGTTAGGTGAGGCTTGGCACCATATGCGTTCGCAATGCGAAGTTCCTAGGTATACACCAGGGGTGGCCAACTTTGATAGACCTGCGATCGACCTCCGAGTTTTTCTAGGTGGTCACGATCGACCAAAAAAAAAAAAAAAAAAAGGTTGTCAATAAACAAAAAATGTATTATGTGTACAGGCGTGTTACACTTATTTTATTACTTTTTATTTACAATATAAATTCACAGTTTAACACTATAACACTACCTACACGTATTTATTAATATATTTGATTACAAATTATTATTTTTAACTTATTACTATTTACTTGTAACTGTCATTGTCGAACGCGATAAAGGCCATAAATAGGAAGTAATGTGGGCTATCCAACCTATAATACGATAGTGAATAGATATCAGTGTATAATCTTGTTTTTCATAGTTATTTATTGTCTTTTTCTAAATCTAATTTTTATATTCGTGGGATATACAAAGATACACAAATTGTTCAAAAATTTAAGAAAATGCGAAAGGGTGTCGCGATCGACTTGAATTCATCTCGAGATCGACCGGTTGGCCACCCCTGGTGGCTGGTATACACTATACAGTCATGACTCGAGAGCCACGAAAATGGTTTTTATACGGACAAATGGACAACATTAATATTATTCAATAACAATTTGAGAAAAGACAAACAATATATTTTACTTGCATTGGTATATTACTATAATATTTAATACCTACTTAAGCGTTTCCCGTTGTTGTTGTGTTATTGCAATTTACAAGATCGAATTTCCAAGCGGTTTCATGCGGGGAAATACCGGGAGCTTCAGGAGAGTGTAAACTGTCTACTGACAGCAGACAGGCGATAGCAATAGTTAAATAACTTTCCGCAATTAATCATCAAAAGTTATACTTCGTTATTTATATGTACGGTATAGTCATGGGCCACGGCTATAGACAATATAAATAATATAATTTATATTACGTAGCATTGTTCACAAATATTATTAAATCGAATAAAATGTCAAAAAAATAAAAAAAAAAATATCTTTCTAAAATATTAAAATAATTTATATCTTTATATTATCTCTCTTTTCCTTCTTCGAGGTAGTAATGTGGTATGGAAAAAATGCTAGATGTCCTGGTATAAAACAACAGCTCAATTTTAGTTTTAATCCAAACAGTGGACACATCGATTACCCGGCAGGTATATAAATATAATTACATCGGTTATTAGGTCGGAACTATAGTTAGGCACAAGGTCTAAACATTAAATTGTATCACCAGGTTTGTTGTTACTGTTGAAATTAAAAAAAAATTGACTGTATCTGAAATTTTTTTTATGAGTATCTGTAGTTAAAATTTTGATAAAATTCGACATTCACTCGTAAAAAAACGATTTTCTAATTTTAATGTACCTACTTAATTCGAGAACGGATACCTAAATGAAGATACTTAAACATTTTACCAACTGTTTATATTATCATTTCCTGTAGGGTTGCTTATAAACATGGAATAGTCGTCTAAATATTTTGACTCTCTTCAATCTATTTATGTTTGAATATTTAAAATTTCCAATATTTTTTAGATTTCTACTATAAATGTCGATAAAAAAATGTTCACTGAGACAAAAAACTTGAAAAATACAAGGTTTCCCCATAATTTGTTGTTATAGCTATTTTAAAAATATTAAAGATACATTGGCACGATTTTTTTTATAAGCATTTGAAATTAAAATGTTGAACAAAATTGCAGTTTTGTAGTCAAAAGTTTATAAAATGTTAAATTGCAATGGCTAATGATTGATATAGTGTAATACAAGGTTCCTCAAAAGTAGTTCATACTGTAACCAAAAAACTATTACATTTATAAACTTGATTTTTTTTTAATAGACATTTTAAATTAAAATGTTGACAACATTTGATATTAAACGAAAAATAACGGTGTTAGTAAGTTATTTTGTTGTAATTGAAAAATACTATTTGTGGGTACTTAAAACGTTCAACGTATATTATTATATTTTATACACTCAATGTCAATTTAAATAGTATTTTATCGGCAAAAAAATTCTACCTACCATATTGTTAATAGTTTAATACCTAGTAAAATAAATTGAGTGCTTTAATAGCAATATAATTATAATACATCACAAAATACACTTAGTAGTATACATGTATGCGGAAAGACCGTCTTAGCTCAGAATTATTTTTTGTATAATAATGATTTATTATTGAATCAAAATACTGTGGTATCACCCGTATCGGATAATACACGGTAAACCAACTTTATACCTTACCCTCGTACGCTCTAGGCCAATGACTGTCTCTAGAATAAATTCAGATTAGCACTGTTAACCTTTGAGGTACGATGGTATGCGTTTTGTCAGTTCTTCGTCCGTTTCCTAAATTGGAATGACTATTAGGACGTCACAACCAGAGCACTGTTCAGTTTGTAATAAACCTCATTGACTATAGGTTTGTGGGTCTGAGCACTGTTCCAATATTAAAGGTAAGAACGAAGAAGACTTTGAAATAATACTCAACTCGGGTTTTTAGGTCGGAAACACTTTTATTATATTAAAACAAACATAAATGAAACACTTAGCAAATTCAGATTGCCTAGCGCCCTAGCCCGTACTACGATCGACGTTTCACACGTACAACCGTCGTACCTACGTCCTCGCCGAATCACTCAGCGACAACGGGACTCCCCCGGGCCTGTGCGTACGGCGGTGTTATATATTAAAATCTTATTGCTGCCTCAGCACATATTGCTTCACTGACCTTTGTCAATATTTTACAATTTAGAATGTTCCCACCTCTATTACATATATATGAAATAATAATATCTTGACGACTGTTTACTATATATGACAATACATAGGTACCTACATTAAATTACTATATACTGGCTACTACAGCTGAGCGGTTACTTACTTTCTGTCTTATCATTTTTATTTTTAATATGTATCACCTAATATTATAATCTTCATTATGATTGGTAAATGTAAACATTTCTTTTTATATATAAAAATTAGTTACTTTTATCAGTTACAACCACGATCAACATTATCACTAAATCGGAGTAAATAACAAACAATAAAAATCGTATTGATGGCCGCCGTAATATGAGCATATTATTTCTAACATCCTTTAATAATAATATTATCTATATTTGTAGACTAATGGGAGGTAAATCGAGTTAATATAACACTCGTATGTGTGTGTCTCAACTCTCAGTCGTTGATGACTCGAATAAAAGTGCACTTGAGTTTATATCTAAGGACACTATATACATAATACACATTATTACTAAAAATATTCAAAAACTTAAACGTTTATAACGAATACGGTTTTGGTGGATCTAATGTAATTTATGATGATTGTTATTACTATGGGGTACCCGCCTATAGAAGTTTAAACATATTTAGTCGATTGAGAGTGAGTCTGTCCGTAGGATAATATACTAATATTGTAGTAACTTGTAATCCATTCACACACGCTTATGTAATATAAACAATATAGTCATAAATAACGTAATGATAATATTACATTATGTTCACGAAGATCGTCACGTGTGACGTATTATTTATTATTGTGTTTAATTTGTACAACAGAAATAATACGTTTTTATTACTTATTTATCACTGTATATCTAGTAAAACGACGTAAATAAATGAATACCTATAAAAAAATTCACAAAAAAATTGTTATCAATTGTTTTGACAACCATACTTATAATTACTGTAATTAACATGCATTTAAATTATAGATAAAGTTGGGTGCCTCTTAACGAAGTAAATATGAGATTTGTAAGTTATTCGATTATTATTAATGGCGCACAGCGTATAGGGTGTACCGTCTACTTTTTTTT
>CARXXK010001250.1:1190268-1309535 GCA_949089665.1 Macrosiphum euphorbiae | reverse complement strand
TAGGACCTTAGCCGAGTCCTTAAGACATTATGTAGATAAGAATTTAAATAATTGGGACCATTTACTACCCTTTGCATTCTTTGTATATAATTCAACGGTACATACTTCTACTAATTTTCAACCATACGCATTAGTCTATGGACGTACGTGGAGGTTACCGATTAGATTAAAAGCCGAACCTGAACCACGTTACAATTATGATGATTATATATTCGATCTAAAAGAAAATATGCAAATTTCGCATAAAATAGCTAGAGATCATTTAATTAAAAATAAAATAAAAAGTAAAGAACGTTATGATAAAAATGAAAATCCACAAGAACTTCACGTTAATGATTTAATATTATTAAAAGATAATAATCATAGAACGAAACTCGATCCAATCTGGCTAGGACCGTACGAGGTCACAGCAGTTATAGGGAACGAGAATGTAGCTATACAGCGAGGCCGCAAGGTCATCACTGTACATAGAAATAACGTAAAAAAATATTATAATGACGCACAAGTCGATTAAAAAAAAAATAGCAATAATAAAAAATAATAGTAATAAGTATATAGCAAACATTAAGTTAGAATAATTATGTTAATTTTAGGAATAGAAACAGAACATTCATTTTGAAACTGGAAGAAGAAATAGTAAATGGAAACCACGATACAACCAATTTAGGCATAGAAAAATTTCCGAAATGTTTTATAGAACACATAACTATAGCAAATAATAAATTAACCGAACCGTACACCGAAGCGGATATAAGTGAGATCACACGTAACATAAAGGGGTTTCTGTATGTTATGACAGAAAATAGAATAGAAAATCTGAAAAAAATTAATTGTCAGGACCTAATTGAATTTATCGACGTTATACCAGAGCCAGAGGACCTACTTTACTACAAAAACTTATTCTCAGAAATAATTAATAACTAATGTAATAAAACGGATTCAGATATAGATAAAAACTAATTTATTAAACAAAAATATACATGATAGTTAACATCATGAAAATAAATTTGATTTAATAAACAAGTTTTTTTTATTATTATTCGGATTCGTCTTCCTCATCGTCCGAAATCAATATTCTTGACACAATATGTTGCGGCAAAGGAGTAAACCCCTCCGGCCACTCAATTTCCATAATTATGTCCGGCCCTCGAGCTAATAAAAACAATTTAAAAAAAAAATAATAATTAAATAAATCCTTAAGCAAAACAAAAAAAATATATACGCACGGTTTCGAATGACATATATCCGAGTACGGGTTTCGTCAGGCTCCATGCTTTCTTGAATAATAAATCTAATCAAAAAAAAATATATACAATAAAAATAATAGCAAAAAATAAATACGATAAAAAAAAAAAAATATAAATTTTAATTTTAGGGACAGACAAAGGAAATTCATTGAGGAACTAAAAATGGCAATCGAACAAGAAATACACGAAACATATACTTTAGGACCGGAACACACACCGAGGTGTCTAATAGGACATATTAATACAGCAAATAATTTTATGGAGGAACCATTTGGTACTCTTGAAATAACAAAAATTACGCAAATTATAACATTAATTATGTACGATTTGTCATCAGATTCGGTAACACACACAAATACTTTGTGTAAACGGTTAATAGATTATATGAAACTCTTACATGATGCTAGAGATATTTTAGATTATATAAGATGGTATTAATTTTATAAAAATATAATAAGATAGTTAGTTTAATATAAATATACTTTGTACTTTTAGATTGGTGATGGTGACGAGTTTTCTAGTCAATATTATTGAATCTGACGAAATAAATACATCAGAGTACTTTTCGTATACGCCTTATGGAGTTGGCAGGGGTATACAATATGAGGGGTGGGGCCAGTTAGATTAATAGGGGCTCAATACAATCTTGTAATGTTTTACTCATTAAAAGAATATAATACGAAATATGAACTATTGGGGGAAAAAATTAAAAATATAACAAATTTATGTACTGACCAAAAACATCAAGATTTATGTGGGAAATATCAATTAGTAATTACAGACTTATATAACGAAATAACTAAACAGAAAGAACGTACATATATGTCGCTAGGAAGTACTATGGAGGACATTAAAAACAACAGAAAGAAAAGGGGATTAATAAACATAATAGGTAACACCATGCATACGTTATTTGGCATATGTGACGACAAGTGCACTAAGAAAACACAAGAAGCTATACAAAAAACGAAAGAATCAGGAACTAATATATTACACATAATGGCAGCTCAAACTACTGTAGTAAAATCAACAATAAGAAGTATTGATAACACAATAAATCAAACCGAACAATTATACAATAATATTACGGAAAAGGAACAAAAACTAAACGAAAAAATGTCAAAAATACAAAACAAAACAAATGATATATTAGATTTACTAATGAAAAATGAAATACATAATTTATATACAATAATTATTAATCAATATTCCTACGAAACAGAAATATTAGGACAAATAGTAACTGCCGCTAGAGAAGGTATGATACATCCAAGTCTTATGACACCACAAGAACTAGCATCAACATTAAAAGCAATAGAACAAAGTATAAAGAAAATATACAGTATTCCGATGGGAACAAAGAGATATGAAATAAATGAATTTCAAAAAATTACAAAAATAAGAATCTACTATTCAAACGACAGATTAGTATTCGATATAGTAATACCACTAATTATTGACACTGAACTCACATTATACAGGTTAACACCAGTACCAATGCGTCATAACCAAGATAATTCTAGTGGATGGTACATGATGGACATTACTTATAATAATATTGCTGTAACCAAAGGCTATAAAAAGTTTACTACATACACAGATCAACAATTAAACGAATGTAAAGAAACATCAATATACAAAATATGTAATACACCACAACCTATACAGGACAACAATGAACGCCAACCGTGCGAAGTACAAAACTTTTATAAAGCTGACACGTATGCTAATCCTGAGTTATGTACAGTAAAGAAAATAAATTTAAAAAGAAGCATATACCAAAAATTAAAAAGAAAAAATACATGGATTCACGCAGGAAAAGAGACTTTAACTGTAAGTTGCGCGAACTTAATAGACTCATTTATAATACAAACAAATGAAGCAGGAGAAATAGCTATAAACGACATTAGTTGTCAAGTATTTGCACGGGACGCAGTATTAACTGCCACGGAAGAAATCCAAATTACAAAATATAAAGACTTTACACCTGTAACTAACATGAATAATATTTTAGAAAAAATACCCGAACATATACACAAATTCGAAACAGATGAAAAATGGGAAAAGGGACTAGCTATGCAATTCACAGATTTACACGATGCATCCAAATCTTTAGACGAAGTACAACAAATGATTAACCAAGAACTTTCAAGAGAACAAAATCAAAAGCATCAATTTGTACACAGTAATTTACTATATGTAACAATAATACTGGCAGTAATATCTATTATACTAATAAGAGCAATCTACATAATGATAAAATGCAAGTATATCAGGTCCACAGAAGTCATGGAATTTCCCGGCAGAATAGTTAGATATAGGGCACCCAATAGAAATGACTACATAAGAAATTATGAAGAAACACCCTTTACTCCACCCCCTTCACCAAGATAATAAGTTAATTAATAAACAAATAATAACAATAAATAAAAAAAAAATAATAAAATATAAGTTAGAAAAATAGTAATAATATAGAAATAATAATAATTAAAATAGAGGTAAACAATTAATTTAATAAATAAATAAGAGCTAGGTATATGTAAACTATTAGAGAAATACTATATATATAATTATGTTTCAGGAAACAAACAAGAAGGATTTCAAAATAAATATAATAAAATACATAAACATGAGCGAACCCACACCAATGCCTGAGCCTAATGTTTTTTATAAGGAACTAAGGGATAGGTTAATAAATGATACACATAATCAATTGGTACTAAGGAACACAATATATGTACGTTGTTTTAGACAACACGTAATAGACGCAAATAATAATATGCAAATACCTTTTAACGAAACTGAACTTGAAAATGTTATGGGTCCGTTAACAGCCTTCTTTTGTACTAGATGTAACCGCGAACCAGCCTGTAATTCAATGTGTTTAAAAATCGCAGAAATATTAGATCAATATTATATTCAACACCAAATTTACAGTGAAGAACATATTCGATAAATAAATTAAACAAAACAAAATATAAAATAAAATAATAATAAAATATAATACGTGCATAAAGAAATAATACGTAAAATAATATCCTATAATTTAAATAAATAAAATTACGTGCAATAATATATATACGTAAATAATATTCTAAATAATACTTATAACTTTTAACTATTTCAGAAATTAAGAAGAAAACAAAAAATATATATAAAAACAAACGTAAAAATTTTAAGTACAAAATGGGTGAAAACATACCACCTGTAGCACGAACCGTTCGAATGCAACTACAAACATTTGAGTTTCTCAGAGAGTTAAAAAACGAATTAATTGAATCAACCAATCATACACAAATAATGCGAGGGGAAGTGATCAGATTACATTGCTTCCCAGAACATATAAGAAGGGCAAATAGTAATATGACCATACCTTTCAGGCCGAATTTCTTAGCACGGGTCATGATCCATGTTAACGATTTTGTACGCACAGTTATCTTAAGACCAAATCATAATCGACCAATGTGTGTAGAGTTGGGTTTACTGATAGAACAACTAATCAGACGACGAGAAATCATTGAAACGATTTTCGAAGAATAAATCAGGAAACTATATCATATATCAAAATATCATATATCATGTATCATATATCAAATATCATATACATAGTTACAAATACAAAAAACCAATTTAAGTTGTTTTTAAAGAAAAATAATTATTTTATTTTAGCTCACAGGTACGCTTTTTTATAATGGATTTCGAGTTCTTTACCGTCAGTAAGAACGAAACAATACTGGTATCCGGCGCGATATCGAATAGTTTAGAAAAATACCAACCCAAGAAATTGGAGGGGAGTCCTCTTATACTTACAAAGGATGATAAGTTAAGAAGATTCCGCCGATGCGACCTAAAGAAAACAGTGCAGAATATCAAACGAGTATTCCGAGGGAAAAAGGCAAGAGTGATTGAACCATTGCTGGAACAGTTGTACAACAGTATAAGTCGCCAGGGGGAATCAACCTTGTCTACGGTATACTTGCAAAGATATTTGCACATAAACGATAGGGAGCCACTAATAGTATTTTGGAACGGAACGACAGATATCACGATAATTAAGCGTTTAAGATTAACAGGAATTTTAGCATATTTAAATATATCGGCAATTAGCGTTAGGAATAATGACGAATTTGTATTAGAATTATCAAACCTAGAGACTAAGGAAGTTTTATATTCAGGTTATTTAGGTAAATTAAATAAAAATGGTAGAATGTTAGGACTATCAGAAGCTCATGAACTAGCATGCGATATTAATCATAATATTACACATTGTCACGATCCAGTTGCAGACGTAATTTTAACGAAATGCCTATTCAATTACATAGTAACAAAGATAAAGCCTATTAAATTATATAAATTAGCAAAAAAATATAAAAGGAATTTTAAGGCAAATAAATAATAATTATTAGTTAATAAATAAATATAACACAAAATAAATTAAATAAACAAATACATAAACTAACATTTATTATATATTTTAGATTCATTGAGGAGCTAAAAACAATTTTAAAAACAGAAGTACATATTTATAACGTTAAAGAAAATAAATTACAATCCGTATGCTTTAATTGGCATATATTAAAGGCAAACAAGAAAATAAATAACCACTACGATCATAGAACTTTAAATAAAATAACTAGAAGCCTTGAACTTTTCATAGATGATCATTGTAATGGAGAATGCAAACAATTAGTAAAAATAATAGAAAACACTAGAGATCCAACTTACATGATGAATTATCTTGAATAGAACCATAGTTGCATATGTCTGTGACAAATTTAACAATTATTCACATAAATTAGTATATAGGTGGAAGATAAATATTACTATTATATAAAAAGGGAAATACTTAAATTGTATACTTACGTAACGCTTATAATGTTGTAATTTCAGGTACCTATATTATTTTGTTAAAGATTATTAATCATTTTATTAACACTATTGTTTAATTAAATCATGTATTAATTTATTTTACTAACCACAATTAAAATTGTAAACAATAATAATAATAATGATGACATTAAAATTGTAAAATGCTCACATTATTGTAATCAAATGTAATACTATAATCAAATTGTTAACTGCATACAAAATTTAAAATGTCAATGTAAACAATGTAATTCAGCCATTGTAAACTATTAATTAACGATGTTAAAGATTCTTAACCCTTAAAGGTTAACAATCTTTTTTTTGGTAGGGAGGTGTAATGGGATTACGCAATACCATATATTTGCTCATAATAACAACCAGGAATGCGACCACACCCAAAAGTGTTTTCGACTACGAATACCACTTTCATAATCGTGAGGTCCATATCAAGGACGACTGTACACGCGCCGCTCACTTTCAAAGGACGCCGCCACCATATATATAGGGGACAGCGAGACAGCCTGAGTTAGATGTATCCAGAGACGAGAACACCACACGACTCGCTAGCCGCCAGCCATCACACACGACTTACACGGAGATTATCAACTTCGGAACGAGCTACAAATTCACTACAATCAACACTATTATTCTGCTTGTTTTGTCTGGTTTAATATAATACATTAGATTACCATTCTAATTGACTATTATTATTTATCAAGTACACCAGCTTTTGGATCCCTGAAGGGCCGCATGTAACAATTGTTTATAAAATTTAACATACACTCGTTGGTGAACGTTTCCGATAAATGCGAGTTAAACATCATGATCGTACCGAATAAACTTAATAGATATAGATGTGTCACGGTATTGACCGACTTAACTACACTGAACGCACGGCACACGCGTAAACAATATTTATACGAAATGGTCCCTTATACAACAACACATTAACGACGCACCCACGCGGCGTATACGTGTGTGCGCATATGTGTGTGCGCTAGCTTGTTTCGATAAAAAAATATGCGTCTGACTATTGAATAATTCAAAACTCTTAGGACCGTTCAGTGGGTGAGCCGCATGTCCAATGATGATCGAGTATATTATACTCCAGTAAACGAAGTGTCGACTATATTATTTAATTTAGACCTGTTGCGTAAAATACTGGTACCTAGATTTTCGAAACAAAACGTAATAGTAAACATCGAAAACTTCGACGTTACGGTAGCTCCGATATTACGACCCGATTTGACCATAGAGCTGCCCACAATGTTCGAAACCGCAATGTTTTTCGCCGAACAAAAGAACCGCAACTCGACGTTTTCACTCTCTACAAACATGTCGTTAAGCCTGACGTTGGTTTTAACTATTATCGCTTACGCTTTCGTAATATTATTTGCGTGTTTTATGAATAAATTTCCAGAGCCCGTGCGTAGAACGTTTTCGTATAGAATCATATAGAAATCGGTTTATTTATTTTTTTCAAAAAAAATCACGTCAAGAGCTGTTCGTGCATTCTGTAATTGTCGCCGTCGACAAACGATACGATCCCATTGTGCGACGCGGTCGGCAGGCTGCCGTCGGTTATTTGTAAACCGTAGTATTTAACGCTTTCTTGAAATCTATTTAAATAGTCTTTGTCCAACTCGACGCCGTATCCCAGGTTTCGAACTCCTTTGTTGTACGTGTGATAAACGTCTACCCAGCTCTCGGTGCCCCACAGAAACATCAGAGGCGGGTCTTCGACGTTCGGTCGAGGCACACCTCCGTCGATGTTTTTATAGTTTTCCTTTATACTGCACATGTAGCCCGTCGGAGTGTTTTGCTCGCAAGTCGGAGCGTACAGATTTTTTAAGACGTTAGTCATGCGCACGGCGCACCTGTCCGGGTGAACCGACGCTGGTGTTTTCGGGCAGCGCTACGGTCAGCGTCGTCTTTGGATCGTCTGTGGGCGTCAACGACACGTCGAAAGTCGTAGTTATAGCGCCCATTTGTCTTTTTTCCACCACTCTGTCGAGTATGCATATTTTTGAATATTTACCGCTGTACAGAGCCCCGTCTATCGTGTCGAATCGACCGTTTTCGGGACCCACGGCGCCTTCGTGGCGTTTAAACACGCCGGTGCGCACCGGCACGCCCCCGTCTTCGAAGATGCACGTGTTGTACGCCGAATCGTATTTCGCCTTTTTCAACCGCAGCGTCGTGTCGCGCAGATCGTGAGAACACGGGTTCAAAAGCCTAGAACAGTTCATATTGTTCTGCACCGTCGCGTTGAACGTCTGCTTCGGCAAAAGGTCGTCGGAGACCCACGGCACTAGGTGCTGCCAGTCTTCGTATTTTCTGTTCGCTTCCAGCACCGTCAACGACCTGCAAACCGGCACTATGCCGTTGTACCGGAACGATTCCTCGTGAATCGAACAGTTGCACTCCAGCTCGTTCATGGGTTTATTCAAGTCTTTAACGTTACCGTTGCACAGACGTACGACTTCGCACGAACCCATCATGTGGTCGTTGCCCACGAGCCCCGGATATTTACACATGCACACGAACATGTACTCGTTTGACTTTCTATTCCTTACCGTCACCACGAGGTCCCCGTGATACGGGTTGCACGCCTGTTTTAGATTGCCCAGTACCAGCGAGTACCCCTCGTCGGGTTTCGTGTTTTTCGGTATCGTGGTTTTGACGTTCGCGTCGTTCACGTAAACCGTGTCTTTTTCGAAATGGTGACAGTGCACCAGCAACTCTTTGCGTGGTCTTGTCGGAAACCGAACATTTTTCCAACGTGTTGGCGTCGCACACCTTGTTTCGGTTTTCGACGTCTATGGTTTTCGGGAACGGCGAAAACGTCGCGTTCGTCACGAACCTGGGTATCCGGGTCTCCGTGTAGTTTAAAGAGACCACGGATGTTTCGCATATATAAATAGAGATAATAATCAAAACGATCAACAGTACGAATATAGCGATATTCGTAAGACCGAACATTTTTTTTCGAAACGTTAGCGCGTCGAAGCGCTCGCCTATCACTATGTCTACGCCAGAAGATAACATGAAATACGCAAAAACCGGCAACCGGTATTACACAGATACTCCGGCCGCCACCGTGAAGCGGGCTGCGGAAAAAGTCGAAGAGTTTTCGACCGACTTGAACACAAAACTCCAATATCTGATACAGCTGGTGGAAGAAAACAAATACACGTGGTACCCGTTCGCCATGTTGGCGTTGGCCACGGTCCCCGTGATTATAGTTCTGTGTCAACACGCCATAGGTAATATGATAAAAGCGTTTGTAATCATAATTTACGCGCTGATGTTGGCCATGACTTTGTTTTTATTCCGGAAATGATGTGGTTTTTTATAATAAAATAAAAAATTGTCTATAATAGTGTTTTTATTGCATAACGAAAAAAATATAAATATACATTGTTATTTTTTTTCGTAAGAGCCGCTTTGTTTTATTTCAATCAAACAATACGACTCCAACACGGTAAAAGGTACAATAGGTACAACGTACGGTCGTATATCGTACAAATAAGACAATTGTTCGCATTTAATAAACATTGTTTTTTTTTTCTTCAAATTGAAAACAATATTATAACCTAAAGACAAGAGGCGATCGGCGTCGACGAGCAGCGACTTCTTTTTCAAATGCACGTCCCGTATCACGCCCAGAGTGGACAGTTCGTCGAACGCGTTGTATATAGTAGAGACGTATTGACGTCGCTACGACCGGTGCAGGTTTCCAACAGTTTACAAATCTTGTCGTTTTTCGTCAACGGACCGTCGCCCGCAGTCCGGAAACGCTTGCACGCGTTCGCCGGTAACGGCGCCATCTCTTTAAAACGCGGAACCCGGAACATGGCGTCGTCCGCCTCCGGCGGCGGCACCGGCACACTGCTCGACCGTCTGTTTACTCCGTTTTCTAGTACTTGGGCCCTCATAGTCATGTTCACGTTCGCGTTCGTGCTCATCACTTCTATAATTGCAATAATATTAATATGGGTGTACTGCGCGAATTACATGCAGCTGTACAGGTCGAAAATCGGCAAACGCAACGCCAACGTACACAACGACCCGTTGAAGTACAGCGACGCGTTTCTACTGTTCCGATATCTGAACAGCTCGTGATTTATAAAACGAAAAAAAACAATACTCACACGTCGCATATTTCAAATCCGTGCATGTTGATGACGTTCAACACGTCGTTCAGCACCGGAGCCGTGCGCAGCGCCAGCGTCGTGGAACACAGCGATTGCGAATCGAAACCGTTCACGTTGACCAGGGTGTCGGCCTTTATGTCGAAAATCTTTATGTTCGTGTACGGGTGTATGGCGTGTATGACTATGTCCTGCGGAGCCAGCAGTTCCTTGTTCGGCCCTATGGCGCAGTCGGGCGACGCCAGCATGGACCGCACCTGTCCCGCGGACACGCGCCCGATCAGCGACACGTCGCTGAAAACGATCTGAGCGTGCACTTTTCGGCCGTCGCGCGTCACTCCCCAAAACTTTGACAGGTCTTTGACGGTCGTTTTTCTGTCCAAACAAGTTGGCGATCTTCGTGCCCACGCCGAAGCTGCCAACGTGCGTCCCCCGAATTAGCACCGTCAACGTTTTTTCCGTCTTCACGCTGTCTATGCCTATGTCGTGGTACTGGTGCTTGGGTTTGAAGTGCACCAGGTGGTAGTAATGATTGCCGATGTTCGTCACCAGCACGTTGCAGTGTCGGCTGTGTTTCACGTACACCTCGCCGTCGGTGACCACGCAGCCTATGAGCGTGTCGGACGTTTCGCCGTTCACCGGTATGAACCGGACGTGTTTCGAGTTTTTGACTGTCTTGAATATAAACTCGACGCTTATGCACGCGTTGTACATGACGGGCGGCACCATCTTTACGAATTTGGTGTCCATGACGACGCCGTCCTCGACGCACGTGCCCTGCACGTTTCCGAACATCACCCAAGCACGCAAGTTCCACGGGTCCGGGGGATCGTACATATCCGAACCCAGGATGAGTGACCCGTAATCGCGGACCTGCCGGTTCAGCTTCGAATCGGGAATGTAAGCGTACGTCGTGTTCTTGTAGCGCTCGCATCGATACTCCAGCGTGCGCAAGTCGTACATGTTCAGCAGCGATCGCATGGCTTTACCCCGGTCCGTGTCAACGAGCTCGGGTTTCGAATCTCCGAACATTCGCGCCACCTCGTCGAAATATTCGCCCGGCGGCGTCTGACCGGTGGCCATCAACGACGAGTTTAAAATATTTTTTTTCTTCGCGTCGTCGATCTCGATGTAACACGTTATGCCTAGAGTCGAACACATCAACCGCTTGTGGAAATCCGAAGTCACGTTCGCCACGCTCCCCTTTATGTCGTTTATCGAAACGGTGCTCTTGGCCGGAGGGTTTTTGATTAGCGAATGCGGGTCCAGGCATTTCACGGTCGTCGAGAACTGCGAGCCTTCCTCGAATTTTATGCCGTATTCTTGAGTCTCGGCCGGCGAAAAATACACGTCGTGTTCGGCCGAGTACTTTATGGGTATTGAGTCTTTCGTGAACACGTACACGTACGGATAATAATATTTGGTGGTCACGTGTCTGCAGAAATCGTTGCGTTTCATTTTTAAAAACTCTGTAAACGTCCAGTCGCATCGACGGTTTATCAAAAAACCGTTCAATATCAATAATATGTTGGCGCCGCCGCGTTTCGACACGTCGTACAGGTACGAAAACACGATCTGTTCGTCGCTCTCCTCGCTCATCATCACGAAGTCGGCCAACACGTTCTGTTCGCAGGCCGCTTTCAGGTCCTTGGTGTTCAGCGCGCACAAGTAGTTGAAAGCGTCGCGAGGATAAACCAGCGCCGACGAATTCCTGAACGCCTCGTTGGACGCGCGCGTGACCGTCGATATGTAATGCGCGGTCTTGTTGCTGCGGCCCTCGTGCAGCGTGCTGTCGTAGTTCTGAGGATAGTTTTTGTTCCAATCGTCGCCGTCGTAAGCGCTCTTTTTGCTCAATATGTTGAAAAAATTGGCGTTTTCGAATATTTCCGACAGCCGCACGCCGCCTATGTTTTTCTTCTTCTTTCTGCGGCTCAGGTTGTGTTCGATCACCTTGTTGATTATAGCGCCGGAGTTTAAAAACTGACGATTTTTCAGGTCGTTCATGTCGTACGGGTACGTCAACATGATATCGAACATGTCTAAATAGTCCGAACCGTCGACTGAGCCGCTACGATTTACAAACGGGCTGGCGCTGTTCACGAGAGTCGTCCACAGTCTCGAGTCGTCGACGTTCGTCACAGTTTTTCGCTTGTACACGACCTGTACGGTTTTATTGAAATAGCTGAGCGCCACGCCTTCGTTGTCCACGTAAAAAAACCATTCTACCGATTTCACACCCTTGCACTTGCGCACGTGCATGGACAGCGCGTCGAACGTGGAGAACGAAAAATACATTTTAGACATGCCGCGTATAATAACCTGACCCCATTGAGAGCGCGTACGCTTCACCGCTTCGGCGCCGCGTATGCAGTAATCCAAATACGTTCCGAGCACTATAGGCACCGATTGGTGGTTCACGCGTTTACGCTGGTTGGCCTTGTACGCCAAACACGCCATGTACGATTGCCGTTTTCTGATTACGTTTTCTAGAAAATCGGCTTCCGTGCGGTAGTCGTCGTAGTGCATGCAATTCGTCAGTAGCCACGAATTCTCGTCACATTTTCTACCCACTTTTAGACTGCACGACAGCAATATGTGCGCCTCGAAAAACACCATGGTCGACAACGCGGCAGGTCGTCGGGTGCTATTCGACCTCGGCTAGTAAACTGGTCGAAGACTAGTATTATATTTTCGACGAATATCAGTCGTCAATACCGTGACACATCTATATCTATTAAGTTTATTCGGTACGATCATGATGTTTAACTCGCATTTATCGGAAACGTTCACCAACGAGTGTATGTTAAATTTTATAAACAATTACGGATTTTCGTACGTCGACAACGCCGACGAAGAAGTCAAAGACCTAAAATGCTCCGCTGAGCAGTTTTCTGTATCACGGACCGCGACGATGTCTAAACCGATTACTATTACTACCAATACGGCGAATACAGTGATGTCGACGACTGTGGCGGCTGAGATAACCACGACGGCGACGACGGCGCCTGCGCAAGTGGAAACTGTTTCAGTTTGTGTTTACGACATAAAAGAGATTAACGAGAACGGCGACGACGACGACGACGCGACGTGTTACGAAAACGATATCCGTGCCGAATCAACAGAATCCGCTCCGTCGGCTCGGGCGGTCTCCGGCAAGACAAAAACTCGCGGAAAAAAAACCAAACCGACCGATAACGCGGACGGTTATATAGAATCAAAAAATAACCGTCGTGCAGATAGCAAAAAAATGTTTAAATTAAATCTCAAACCTAAAAATTGCCTAGACGACCTGGTCACGGTCTCGACGACGCAGGACGCGGAATGCGACAAAACAAAGAAGCGAGCGAAATCAGCCGTTCACAAAGCGTGCTTGGTGCTGGTGGACTGCATTAAATTCGATCCGAAAAAATATAACATATACGAAATCGAGAGTTCCGAAATGGTGCTGCTACACCTTATGACCGGCTACAGTGTTGAAGAGTTAACTTGGTCTGACGTCGTGCGGAAAATAAATGAATTGAAATTCGAAAAAAATACGTCTGAAATAATATCCAAGTATTTCTCAAAGTACGCAATGTACAAATTGATGGTGGCTCTCAGGAAATTAAAACGGACAAAGTACTTGGACCGATTGGCTCGTAAACGCGGACACGATGGAGATGCGGTTTGGAGTACTCCGTCGTCGGTCAAAAACGCCGTTCTCGACGATACTAAAACAACGGGCGCTTGCAGCAAACAGGATCTGGGATATTATACAAAATCGTTTAAACCAATGTTTGTATGCAAAGAAATCGATTGTAACGTTCGACTGTTGAAACACTTTGACGTTGACAGTTTGTAAATTGTAAATAAAAATATTGTTATCTTTATATTTTTTTTGTGTTTACTATAATTATTATTATTATTATTATTATTATTATTATTACGATCTTACGACTCATGTGTTCGTGGTCGTGCGGTTATGTTGTTTTTTTTGAAATACAATATTTTTCATTTATTTATTACGTCGTGTTTTTTATTACCACCACCACCACCATCATCACTGTCCAAGTGCAATATTCCAATGACGTCTTTGAAATGCTCTTGAGTTATACGATCAAACTGCTTGGCCAGGGTCTTTACGTCTGCGCGCACGTATCGGTGAGTGCTGGACAGATGGCTGTGTTGTAAATATTTTTGAACCGCTACCAGATTTGGTGCGGAATCGTACATTATGCTCGACACGGTCGTTCGATTACCGTGAACGCCGAAACCGTGCGGCAAGCCGGTGCCGGTAGACGCTACGAAGACTGCAGACATTCGATTAACGAGCGTGCTGGGTGATAAATTAAACAGGCGTACATCGATTTTAGACGATAAAAACGCTGAGATTTCGATTTTATACAGGTCGGCCATAGCGTCTATAAATTTCAACAAATGAGACGTGTATATAGGCGTCCATAAAATAGATGTTTTTTTCACAGACGTGTTTTTACGTTTAACGTCCACGACGCTCGATCTTACGATTAACTGGTGCAGTTGATACGTGGTAATCTGTAATATCTCCGTGGTGCGGAGACCCGTGTAAAACGAAAACAGTAGAGGCGCGTTGAATTTCGACAGGCTACCGTTCATATAATTTATAAATTTTATGTACGTGTCTTTGTCCACGATACGCGTATGCTTCTGCGTGGAAAACACTGCCAATTCCGGTTTCAGATACGTAATTTTTTCTCCGTCTCCGAACAGTCCGTGTTTTGTCAATAATTTCAAATATCTATTAACCGTGTTCATCGAGTAGCCCCGGTGTCAGAAAAAACCCAAACACAGATCGTACCGCCTCACGAAATCCGGCTCGTCCAACAGAGCCAGATCTTTGACAATACTCCGTATAAATTTAGGAGAGTTTTTCTCGTCCGACAGTTTTATCGGCACGCGTACTTTAGACAGAGGCGGTAATTGTCGTTTGATGAAATCTTTATTGGCGTCCAACGGCACGGAATCTATTAATTTGTTCAACACGTGTTCGTCTAAAACTTTCAACCCACGCCTAGCCGCAGGTATATTAATACTGTTCTGCGTAGATTGCATAATATCCAGCTCTCGTACCGCGGCTTTTATAATTTATATTATTATTAACGAGACGTTTCACAATGATATATATTATTGCGATATTGATTTTTGTAATATCACTGTTCGCTATGGTTTTATCTAAAAATGGTTTTATAAATAGAGAGATGACCGCATACAATACAATTTTACAACAACCTTGGTTGGAACGAACGGTATTGATTTATGCGAATCCTGATCAGTTTTCATAAATAGCGTCTACGTACTGTAGACATGGAGAACGTACCGGTCCCGGATGACGAAAAAGACAGCAATTCTCCAATTTCCACGGAAAAAGTCAGAGACACTATATTTCAAAACATTATACGTGCGCAATTCGGCACAAACGGATTGACGTTTATTACCAATTTGTCAGCACTGTTCGCTCTGCTTTTCATATTCATACTGACCGTACTCATATACATGTCTGTGGATTTTTACGGAAAAATCGATTCGTACGAAAAAAATAAATTAAACATCCCCGTCATAGTCAACGCGCCAGATGAAAAATCGAGTACGCGTTGAATGCCACTGCCACTGCTGCCGTACACTACCGTTTTTTATATTTTTTTATAAATTTCAAAATTCCAGATTTCTTGTTTCTGTCGACGACACGACGATCACCGTCGTCGTCGTCGTCGTCGTCGTAACTGTCGTAATCTCTATCACTACCGTCGTCGCGATAGCCGTCAGCGGCGTGCGCGCGATCGTCTAAACGTTCGTCGTCGCCTGTGACGCTGCCGTCGTCATCGTCGCTGTCGCAGTCGTCTGTCGAGTGCGCAGGTTTGGAATTCACGTAATCTTCGACCGTCGAATTCTCACTGTACAATTTTTTAAACCGTTTCGCGGTTTCGGAATTGTTTTTCAAACTTGTAAAGTCGTCGAACTTTCTCTTCAGGTCTGCGACTTCGACGTCGTGGAACCTGTCGTGGTTATTCGAGCCGGTTTTGAGTTTGTAGTGCTGCAACCAGTGCGCCACGCACAGGACGAGCCTGAATAAAATCACCATTGATATCTTTTGGCTAGAAGTTATGCGTTCGAAACCGTTGTTGGTCAATAATTGGTCGGTCCAACGGACCATGTAGTCGTTAACGCAGTTGTCGTAGTGGTCCGCGTCGTTTTTCTTAAACATGTTGAAATCTTTGAAAATGTCGAAATTTTTGACGTTTTCTAATTTATTTTCCGGAAAAACGATGTGTCTGTCCAAAAGGTTTTGCATCATCGGGAGCGACACGACCACCACGTTGTTGTGAACGCATATGGGCTCGGGCAGAGACACGATGGTCAGGACGTAATTAAAACTGGCCGAACCTATGCCCAGACCTATGACGTTTAGGCATATTTCCAAGTATTCGTCGTTGTAATACGGTTTTAAATCTTGCGAGTAAAACCGCTGCACCGTGGACACTACGCCTTCCCACGACTCCAACGAAATACTCATGACCTACGACGATTCAGTAACAGATTTTCACCTGTTGCTGCAGCGGAGTTTTATAATCTATATTGTTCCGGGACAGGATGTATTCGGTGACCGCCGTAAGTTTCGACACCGGACATTTTATAAACCTGTACAGGTCGACGTAGTCCTGGGCCGACGGCGTCGTTACGGTTTCGCCGTAATTGTAGTATCTCAGTTTTGTCATGTACTCGTAATAAAGATGGGTGAGGGGTCGAGCGCACACTTTTGAAAAACCCTCTCCGAAAAAAGCGTCCAACTCGCGCGTGAAATCCAGCAGCGTCAAGTCGTCGATCGCTCGGGTTTTCTTTTTTAAAACGTGCGTAACGCTCCCACTATATATAATATCGTACATGGATTCGTGCGGAGCGATCTGGTAGACGTATTGAAACATTATCGTCCGGATCATGGATACCATCATGCGCTCCGTAAACGTGACTTTTTCGTCGGAACGCGCGGCCGGCTTAAATATAGACCGTTCATCAGACGACACCACTCAGCGTCGGCCGGCGCGTTGTCCGTAACCGTGAACGCGAAGCGCGTCTTGTTCGACTGCTCGTTGTACGCCACCAGCGGCGGGCAATCGTTTACCAGGTCTATATCGTTGTCTACGAGTACGACCGTCGGCATGTCCGGCAACGGACCGTCGTCATCCCCCGACGCCGTGCGCTCGCTGTTTGAACAGCGGTCGCCCGACGTTCCGGACCGTCGTCGCCGCCCCTCCGCGGTAGAACCCATGACTACTAATTCTGCGGCTGCTGCTTCTGCTGCTGCTGCTGCTGCTAACGACGGCGGTTCGCAGTCGGAGACTGTTAGTGGTAGACCCGTGTTTATTTACGAATATTACGAGAGTTGTTATTTTCCACTACCTTTAGAAGACCGTTTGCGCGTCAAACACGGCCCCAAACGCAGGAACCGCGGGTTTAAAGTTAAAATATTTAAAAACGGTCGTTTCGACGATCCCTGCGATGCGGCGGCGGCGGACACCTGCGATCGCGGTATGCGGCTAGTACGGTCTAGAATAGAAAAACTGTACGACGAAGGTTTCACGCACATAGTAAACATGCCGGGTTCGTTTGACTACGTGTGCAGAATAGCACGTCTGTACAACATTACGGTTTGCGACACGCGGATGAAAAATCAAACGATCAAGCGTTATTCCGAGTACACGTCCCGAAGACAAGCCATCGCGACCGTCGACGTCTGACGCGCGCGCGAGATGTACAAAAACTTCCCGTAGGCATGCCGCCGGTTTGTTCACCGTTTACGTATTTTTTTTCACTAACGCAGGCACAACCTTCTACACCTTTTAAACGGTAAACCGCCGCGCTTCGACGCCGGCAGAACAAAAACGTTAATCGATACTAACCCCTCGCAGTTGTGGAGATAGGCAACGTAAATACGTAAAACGCTCAACCGTCGTTATATATGTTTTACTCGACTTTTACTAGTGCGCGCGTCGTCCGTTTTTGTACAGGGAGATTATGCGGACCGTACCGGCTGCGTCGAGGTCTTTTTCCCTCGTCGTAATGACCGACGCCTGCGTATCGAAAACTCGAAACGTACCGTTACCCCTTAAAATCCTCGGGGGATAGGCAGACGGAGTACACCAAAAAGCGAAAATTTTTAAAAAGTTGCTCGCGGCGGCCGACCGGAAGTGCGGGATTTCCTGAGGGACCCGCCAGCCCTCACCGGTACCCCCGTACCGCTCCCGCCTGTATATATATAATAATAGGTGGGGACGACGTCAGGTTGGTTTTACAAGAGAAGACTAGTCCTCTCAGATCGAACACTGGACAGAGTCTCGCGCGCGGGCCCGTGGTAAATTGGTCGTAGACCGCGAAAAGGCTAGGCTCCTCCCACATCCCCTCCTACGACTTTTGGTGGGGACTTTAACACGTAAAAAGCTACGTGAGTGCTACTGGTGGAGATAGTGACAGCTACTGTGGCGCTACCGGTGTCTATGACTTCAATTATAGATGACGACTGCACGGGTATGATGTCGACGTGCATACGTCGGCGTATGTATTATCACTAAAGGGGCAAAAAGCGTATGTGTGGTCGTAGTTTTTTTGTTCAAACGTGTAGAAAAAACGAGCCAGTTATTCTTTTTGATTCAAAGTACCGCCAATTACAAAAACTGCATACGTTTTTACGACCGTGAAAAATAATTACTACCCGATGTTATAGCGACTCGAGCGCAAAAACGATAAACGCCGTCTGAGATTGAAAATGTATTTTTACACACGCCCTGGGGTATAAAAAGTTTTTTTTCAAAGCGATGATATATTCTCAGCATCGGTCGCGCGTGTACTAATTACGATCAAGCTTGAAAAAGCGTCAGACTCCGCCCGGTCTCTTTTGTAAAAGTTGTAAACCGTTCTACGGTGCCGCTACCTACGTCCCGTCCGTAAAATACTGCCCAATATAGCACTAGTAGTAGTAGTATTAGTAGTAGGTAGTAGTGTTTTGAGCCGCGCCAGATCGTCATCGGAACAGACACACACACACGACACAATTCGGTGCGCGACACAAGTTCTGTTAGGACATTCGAGTGTTCAATATATATATATACGATATAGTACGAGATGAACGTCGAAAAAAATATGCACGGGGTGGACGACGAATTTTTAGAAAACATCAGTATTCTATACGGTCTCACCAACCACGCGACCGTGATTAACAACGGGAACAGGAAAAACCTTTCAAGAACCTCGACGAGGGACATGGTGTTTTTTCAAAACCGTCTAAAGACCTACGAAACCTGGACTTTGGGTAAACGCGGACCGTCTCCCGAAGACTTGGCCGAAGCCGGTCTCTATTACACCGGTTACGAGGACCGTGTATCGTGTTATTTCTGCTGCAAGATTTTCGGCCGGTGGGGACACGACGACGTGCCGCTACCATTTCAAAGATGATGCGCGTCGGCGTATATTCGAGACTGCAGAACAACGTCATCGTCGAGTCGGCGCGATGCAACGTATGTAGAAAAAATGAAATACGAGCCCTGTGCATCCCGTGTCGACACGCCGCCGCGTGCATTTCATGTATCGAAAACGAACAGAGGTGTATTGTCTGCTTGGAATCGGTGTACGACTATCTGAGAGTTTACGTATAGATTTATTTTTTCCTACGTAATCGTATACATCAGTTCTGTATCGATTACGTATTAAATTATTACTTTGTAGAATATTTCCAGTGTCTATTTTTTGTTGTTCTCGGTTTTATTGTACAAAAAAATACCTAAAAGGCGTGTCACATTATAATATATAATATGTATGTATGTTTGTGTGTGTGTTTGTGTGTAGAATAAAAAATAAACACGATATTTTACTGGGAACCATTCATTGTTATTTTATTATAATCTAAACCTTTATTACTATCACATACGATATTACATATTATGAATCGTTTACAATATTACGCGGTATAGTCCAGACGTCGAAGAGCTGCCGGCGCCGTTTACGCTATCCGAAGAAGTTGATGTTTGCGGCTGATGCACGTCATACGCGGCGTCCTGCTCGCCGTCGTCATCGTCCTCATCGTCATCGTCGTTGTCAAACTGCGTCTGAGTTATGCTTCGCGACATATCGCCAGACTTGACGATATAGGTTTCTTCGTAGTAAGAGTCTTCTGACGAACGACACATGTACGCGTTTAAAAAATTTTCGAGATTCCGTGTACGCGTGACAGACATTTTTGCTATGTCTGAGACGTGTCCGAGTTCGCCGCGGAGCTCTTCGGCTCGTTTACGGTAATCGTTGTTCGCGCGTCCCAGCTTGATTCGCAGTTCGGAAATCTCGTCTGCCAACGCCTCCATACGATGATCGTACGCGACGTTTTGACCGATCATCGGTGTCATACGGGTTCGTAACCTCGGCAGCACCGTGTACATTACCCATTTTTTTAAACTCGCAGCCTTCGCCGTGTGCGTCGCATTCACTATGTCCAGCAATCCGCTCTCCGTGATCAAAACCGTGTTCGGGCACCATTTAGGAAAACACTTCAGGATCTCGTCGCGCTCGCGTTGGCCGAACGTGACGGTTCGCAAAACTTCGGAGAACAGGTTTTTCTGATAATCGGCCAATGCGTTTACGATCACGCGAGGCAGTTTTCTTATTTGTAAATATCTTATAATGTCCACGGCGTTGAACCAGAAGCAGACGTAACCGTCTGTAGACGCTTACGAGAAAAACCAGCAGCTGAACGTCGGTGAGCCGTCAAACTTGAAAGGTAATAACGTCGCAGACCACGCTGTTGACATTATTATTATTTCTTGCAATCGCGTTGTAAAATAAAAAAAATAAAAGAAATGGGTTATACCATGACAAATTATACAAATTTATTTTGTCATGGGTTATACTACCGTCACGTTGTAAGTCTTGATTACGAGTATAAAGGCTCGTTCGCCGTACAGAGGTGCACATAAACTGTAACAGATTTTCGCGCGAATTGCAATCTTATAATAAACCAACGTTATACGCGCATGCGGTATTTATCGACCCGTATTATGTGTATATAATTTAATTTAATCGTGTTCTTGGAACACCGGCTTGGTTTACAGATGCTTGGAATTACACTATTATATTTTGCCGCGGGATAAAATTAATAAAAAAACTATTATACTTTTTTAGAAATATTTATCAGAAATTCAAAACTTTGAATTTGTAAAATATTTCTCAGATAAGCTTCGTTGAAATTATAATACGATTCGCCGTTGATTTCGACCCTCGATCCGTTTAAAACATTTTGATATGCGGAGTACGACGTGTTCTGCAGCATTCCGTCCGGACGAGATTTTTTCATCCTTTCGATCACGAAATCGGCTCGCTCTTTGGCCGTCTCGAACCGGCACACGCATACCATGGGGTTGGATTTACTGTAATTGTTCACCAGGTCCATGAGCAGCTGCCGCGTGCACGGGCGCTTGTGCCAGTGTTCTATGATCCGGCTGCGTATCATCGCGTCTATCATAAAACACAATATGTTTGAATAGGTGTTGGTGAGGTGTTGACCTTTTAACGGCACGCTGTACGACTCTATGGCCAGAAAGAGGGTGCACATGTTCAACAGTTTAGACGAGTTGTTGCAGATCCTCGACCTCTTGAACAGTATGGATTCTTTAAACTTTTCCATTATGTAATACATTTGATTGAGGTCGTCTTCGCGCGTCATTTTGCGTATTTCGATTTTCAGCGCCTCGTTGTCGTCGCCCAGCTGCGAATAGAACGACACGCCGTTCACGGAGGTCTCTTGCGCCGACACCAGGACATTGGTCTCCGGGTCGTTTACGTATAAGTCCGACGGTGGCGACGCGCTGTTTATCCGCGCGATGAGTTCGGAACAGACTCTGATCTGCGTTTCGTTGTTGCCGGACTCTATGGACGGCGCGTAATTCATCAACGAGCACAGCACGTTGTAATCGATCATTTTATACGAATCCACTATTCGGTGTTGACGATCGTCGTCGACGTTTACGAATATCCAAGGTACGGCCACGCACACCTGATTCGGACTTTTTTCGTGGAAATATATTTCTGGCACGGGTGCGGCGCTGAAATACTCATATCCCGACCCGTAACCGCTAGATGTAGAAGCGCCGCTGCTGCTGCTGCTGACGGACTCGTAAATCTTTTTGTACTGTTCTTTGGCCGACATCGGGACCTCGCCGGTGTTCTGCTGCATCGTGTCTATACGACCGACTGCGTCGCGACTGTTTATAATTTACGATCTGCGACGACTGTTTCGACGACGGCGTACGCTTGTCGACAACGTTATGCTTTTTTTATGAATTTTTTTTGAACTATATATATTATGTACATATCGTGGTCTTCGCCCGGCCCAAACGTCACGCGCTTTCACATGTTTATATTTGAATAGTCACCCAGAACGGCCGTGACGAATTTGTCGTACGCCACAAGCTGTCTCGGACCCGCGCTGTACATGTTTAAAAACCCTAGCTTGCTGAATTTTTCTTTGACGCAATTTAACAGGTTTTCGGTGCGCATTATTTGTCACCACTGCTGGTTTGGACGCGTTGGCTGGCGACAAGGCGTTTTTGGCCAACATGAAGTGTTTTGTAAAAAAATGTATGATTATACCGGTTTCGAACATGATGTAGCCCCTCTTTGGCGAAATCGCCACGTAGTTTTCCGGCATTATAAAGGCCAGCGGCGCCACGCACTCGTCGGGCAGCACGAAGCGGTAAACGTTTTTAGACGCCGGGTCGAATATCGCGTTGGCCTCGCAGTACCTCTGTCTGAAATATCGATATTCGAAAAACGACGCGTGATCGTTTGACGCGCGTTGATCGTACACGTAAAAGTTCGTCGACGGTTGCTGATCGACGCGACCGCACGGCGTCTGAAATCGCGGCACGTCGTACGGTTCGAGTTTGTGGTGTTGAGTCATCAGTCTTATCAAGTCTTCCGTAAGTTTATTTTCCGAAAAGATATAAAAACGCCGACGTTCCGCACCGTCTACCAGTGTCTCGTTGACGTACGGCGAGACTCCAGTCGGTATACCCATAACGTGCACTTTTTGAAGATTTTTAGTGCCGTCTACACTCACCATCCTCGTTTCGGGTTCTCGTATATCGCAGCTGTACGGTGTAGCGTACACGTTGTTTTTGCGCGTGTCTATCGGATTTTTGAACAGTACCCGTTTCATGATGCCGTACGACTATGACGGTGGCGACGACGCCGGTACAACAACGATCGACGGATCCGAAACGAACGAACAGCTCGGAAGTACGTATAAGCCGATTTCGTTAAACGCTACTATATCTAACGTCGCGTTAACACCCGGGATCGCCGCCGACGCCGACGCCGCCGGCACCGCTACAGATGCGGCAGACGCGAAAAACCCGTCGCGCAAACGCCGCGCGCCCGACAACGATCTATCTAAAATTTACTAGAGAAAATGCAAATTTTAATTTGTCAAACAAGATTTTATTTAAAACATTTAGTCAGTTACTATCGAGCCGTCATACAATCAAGTTGTGTTATTTTTTTTTTCAGTGCATTATCTTATTGAATCGATTTTTTTCAACCAACTATTTTAAGTTTTCTAACGATATTCCTTCATTGGTTTATTTAGTTAGAAATAATTCGTATCCAGTACATTCAGATTTTACTACATTTTTATCGAGATTAAAAACGTATAATTCATTTCCATCAACTTTATGTCAAAATAAATATTCGTTATCTGAGGCTGGATTTAAGTATTCAGGAACTGCTGACATAGTCGAATGTTTTTGTTGCGGACTGGTGTTACAAAAATGGACTAAAGATGACATTCCGTTTGTTGAACATGCAAAATGGAATCCTAAATGTATATTTGTTTTACTTTGTAAGGGTAATGAATTTATAGAAAATGTAAAAAACGAATATGTAAAATCTACACATGTTTGTGATTGTAATCAGTCTAAATCATAATATGTTATCATTAACTAGTTTACTTGTTTAAATTAATTATATTTTAATAATTTGTAATCATTTATAAATAAATATTGTATTAATCAACTTAAATGCGTTAATAATTGATTTTATATCTCGTTAGTCGTTGACTTGTAGTCGAGTCGGATAACGCGTCAAGTTGTAATTCAATATAGTAGGTAGGTTTAAAATTCAAGTTACAGGTTCAACGGTTCAAGTAAGTATCCCCTCTCTACGCGTTATCTGATTTGGTTTCATGGTCACTTTAGTTTTTTATATCGATATCAGACAAAAAAGTTTAGTATATAATAATACAGGATTCAAGTAATATACTCAGTTTTCAAATATGTGTGTTGTAACGATCATCCGTTATTCTATTTCACGTTTTTTGAAGTTCAAACATTTTTTTACATTTATACGTTTTTTTTTTTTTGAAAAAAATCATAAAAAATCGACTATATCAAAAAGAACACGTCGCAGTACAATATGATTCCAATTGTTGTTTCAAAGTCAGTAATCGATATACGACCTCTTAGCAAGAAAAGTGTAACTGTTGGATTTTTGGTTGATAAAAATATGTTTACTGTTATTATATTACTCCAATGTAATTTCGCAAAAAAAATGCTAATGATCGATTTAATACAGTGGTATACACTAATTTCAGATTCAATTTATAGCTCAATAACTAATAATCTACATACTAATAATAGTAAACGTATAAAAATAACAGATAGCATATATTATACAGTTAATTTAAATCAGTTTACTATTAAATTGTATGTTAATAACCAATTTATCACGTTATCATATAATGATCTCCATCGGATAAAAGAATTACAAGAATGTATTGATTCGTATATTGTTGAAAAGCAGAAAAAGTTGGTTTCATATCAGTCAATTTTTGATACAGTGTATTCATTAATTAAAGCAAACATTAATATTTTACCATTATCTTGTCAGCGAAATGATTTTACAAACCAGTACATACAAAACTTTGATTTTAGCAATTGTTTTGTACAGAACGATGATTTCAGTTTTATGTATGAAATACTTCAATTCCACAATAATTCTTTATCAGATATAATATTAAATGATATTAAAATATAACGTTATGTAGTTACAATCTACGACTGCTTTATCACCAGCTGCAGGTTGTTTACGAGTTGCGATCAGACAGCAGTGTAACCTTCGTTATCACATATTCTTCGTATCATTGTTAACCGTGGTTGATTACCCGTTTTTTACGAAATTTAAACTATCTTATCATGAATTATTAATTTTGTTTCCATAGTTCATATAATATGTAATTTTTCGTTATGTTCATAGACTATAGTTATGTTATTCTGTATTCATGCTACATGATAGAACAGTTTTGGTTAGTGTTAAAGTATATGACTAAACCGCATGTTTGACCTTTGAAGGTCTCGCATATTAATTATTTTTATATTAATAATTATATATTATTTATATTATTAATTTTTATATTAACAACCGTTCATGTGTTTCTGGTGCTATGATTTATTTCTGTAAGTATCTTTCACGATTTATTTATTGTTATGAATTATGATGTAATTATATGTCAGTTAATTTAAAAAAAAAAAAAAAAAAAAAAAAAGTTTGAACACTTTTCAGTTGTTACTATTAATATTATTATTATTACTATATATGGTTTGTAATAAAAAAAAATAAGGGTAAAACTGATTTAATTATTGTTTTAATTTGTTTTTTGCTCTTTAAACTTTATACCATTAATAAAAATTATCAATATTATTGTAAAAATAGAAACAAGATTAATTATTTTTTTATAATGTTACTACTTTTATTAAACAATCATTAAATATAAATTTTTACAATTTGTAATATTAATAAAACAGATTATACATTTAAATTGTGATTATTTTATTTTTGACAAGTTTTTTCTTAGAATCTGTTGAAAACCGGTCCAATATTTCTCGAACAACGTCGTTGATTTTGTTTGAAATTATTGAATCTTTTGTATCTCTACTTGATGTATAAATTTTAATACTAGCTTCCGCATGTTTCCATCTAGTATGAAAATTCACTATTTAATATTTTTTTTATTTTAAACATGTTATAGACCATAATTAGTCCACCATTTTTTTTTTTTTTTACTAACCTTTCATCTGATGGAATATCTTGGATTGTATTCATTTTATAGTGCTGAATGACATAGTAGTCTTCACAGTGAGGTGCAACTGAACATTTAAATGTGTAAGAACTATTCCCTTCCTTCATTGTTAATGTATTTAATATATCATTTTCAATTTTTCCTTTTGATATCAAATCCATAAAAATATCCTTGTATGATTCTGATTGCTGATATTATACATATAAAATAAAGTAACATTTCAATTAGTATTAAAAATGATGTGTGTGTGTGTGTGTGTGTGTGTGTGTGTGTGTGTGTGTGTGTGTGTGTGTGTGTGTGTGTGTGTGTGTGTGTGTGTGTGTGTGTGTGTGTATGTGTGTGTGTCTGTGTGGTGTGTCAGTGTGTATAATATTTTAGAAATTATATTAATTATTACCTTTCCGATCTTGGTCTTTTTACTACTAGTACTAGCTTTTGACTCAACAACATTTTTCCTTTTGCTAATTTTTGGCTTAACAGGTACTGAACATGAACTTTCCTGATATTATTTAATAAAATATCAATAATATAAATATAAAATTCTGTTTTGTATCTATTATATATTTATATTTTATATATATATATATATATATATATATGTACACACACACAAACACAATCAAATGGGAATACTTACATCTTCGTTTGACGAGCTGTCTCCAGTAACATTGGTATATGAAGACATTGTATATTACCTTAAAGAAAAATTTGTAAGTTAAAATTTTTAATATACTAGTTTTAAAACTAATACCAGATCAAAGTATATTACTTGTTATGTAGTCTTGTAACAGTGTGAAGCAACGATGTATCAAGTCCAATAGTTAATTTCAAGATTTAACACTGACTATAATCAATGTATGCTGACTGTTTATATACAATCTAATAAGGCTGTGTGAGTGTGTAAGGTGATTATCGGTTTATGTATTATTGTCGGATAATTAGGTTTAAATAAAATAAATGCAGTGTACTCATTTTTTTAGGCTTTCCACATTAAATTGAACATAGAGGTTGTTTGGCAGATCACCTATGTTAACTTTAAATAACTTTTGATTAAAAAAAAAAAAATTCTTGTTTGCAGTTTATAATCAGTCTAATATTATAATGTGATGTAATATCGAATGATTATTTTATTTTCAGGTAAACTGCTAATTAGATATAAATAAAATAAATGCAATGCAGCAATTTTTGTTTTTAGGCTTGCTAAAATAATTATTTACGCTCTTGTCATCATTTTATCAGATTACCTACTTTATTCAATAATTAGTAAACATTTATTTATAATTGTAAACTTTTTATCTAGATAGTATTAATTCCTATTCTATACAAAAAAAAACATCAATACCTAAGTATAATAACTGCATCATCAGACCATCTAATATTAATAATTTATTAACTAGTGCTGATGTGGTTCAATGATGTTCTGTATAATTTCAATAAATATGATAGTATATATAAATACAGATTCATTTTTCATTGGACTCTAGAGTTTGTTAGGTCTATGATTACAGTTATTTAACAAATTTTTAAACAATTTGTGTATGTACCAATTCATCTTCAACACTATCTATTCAAAGTGAACGTGCAATTCAAGATTTGTTCAACAAACAAGTAGATTAATACCTGTTATTATATGTAAGTTATTAATCAAATAAAAATAAATATGTCTAACACATAATTTTCAAATTTCAGTGAAATTAAAATCAAATTAATAATGAAATATTAAATATTAAATTAAATTGTGTTGTGTAAAATGTATAAAGTATAACCAATAATCTGAAATTTAAATAAAGTTTAAAAAATAATAATTCAGAACTTTATGTTGTGCTTATAATATATTTGTAATACTATGATTGTTAATATATGTTATTTATTTACATTTAAATATCATTAGTAAACTATTAAGTTATATAAGATATAACTAATTCTCAAATAATTTGTGTATGTAACAATTCATTTTTTACTATCGCCTAATCGACGTCAACAAACTGAAAACATTGAAAATTGAAGATTTGTAGAATAATCTGATGGATAATATGAACGATAACATGTAAGTTAAATGTTTATGATTAATGAAATATGAAATAACATAATATTTAATATCAAATTAATTCATATTATATGAAATAAAATTGAATATTAAATATTTTCAAATAAAATTAAATTTTAATAATTTAGTTTAATTTCAAATATAATTAGTATAACAGAAATAATTAAAAAAAATAAACTTGAAAAAATGTAAAAATTATTGTAAAATATATTATTTTATTTTTAATAATATATTATAGGTTAACTACTGTAACTGGTATGATACCATTCATTAAAATCAAGTACAAATTGAACTAAACTAAATTATTATAATGTATTTTAACCAATACAAATAAAGAATAAATACTATGTTTATGTTTTTTATTTAATACATTTTTTTTTTTTAATATATACTATATTAAATAGATGAAAATAATACTAATGTTGTAAATAAATGTTTTATATTTACAGACAAAAACCGAAAAATAAAATAATAATTATTGATTTTGAATTCACAAACTATCAACGTACTGATTTAATACTTATTTTTGCAGCATTATCACAGACTCATATACAATCAAAAATTGAACGTATGCTAGGTCGACCTTTAATAATATCACCTGATGGAAGAGTAAAATTAATGAATAATTATACCTATTTGAAAACCAGAGATTTGTTGTTAAAAATTTTTGAAAAGAAACCAGACCAGCTTCAAGTTATACTAAATGAATTACATTTAGCTATGAAAACAAAAACTTCAAATTTAACCAAAAACTATTTAAAAAACTATCTTAATTTTAATAATCAAAATTCAATTATTTTATTATGGAATGGTAGTTCAGACAAAAATATTTTACTGAGATTAGGTTTTAATACCCATATAATGTTGAATTTGACTGCATATGATGCTGATAATAATAAAATATTTTATTTAAAATTAATTAATTTTAAAAGTAATGAAATTATATTAAACCATAAATTAGGTTATATAACTAAAAATGGTAGGTTATTATCTTTGAAAGAAACTCACGACATAATTTGTAAACAAAACCATAATATAACTTGTATACATGATGCAGTTAATGATGTAAAATTAACAAAATGTATTTTCAATTATTTATGTTTAAAAAACAATTATCATCATATATTAAGTAAAATAATTAATAATCATTAAAAATATATAATAACTTAGTATTACAACATTTAAATAACATAACTTAACTATTTTAAATCATATTATAATTTGTAATTAGATTAAGACTTGTAATAATACTTCATATTATGCTGAAACATTTAATTTTTAATAAAAAAAAAAACCATGATTTTTATTTTTTTTTTTAATTACAGTAAAATGCAGCGAAATTTAGTAACAAAAAAAACACGCATGAACGTTATTGGAAGCGGACTCATTCAGTTAAATCGGTTTAAAAAATGTTCAAAAACGTATGTCTTAAAAAATGATTATAACTTTATAGACTTTATCAAATTTTTTGACTACGGTTTTGATATGATAGTTTGTAAATTAAAAAAAATGACACAGCAATCAAGTATTAAATTTAACTTGTATCTCGACTGTGTTTACGTGCATGTGTTAACACAGGAACGTCGAGATATTTCATTTAAAACCGAAAATATGTTGGCATTTACAAATTTAAATTTCGAAAATTTATTAAAAAAAATGTTTAATAAACTTATTAAAGAAGAATCTGACTTTGTCACTAGAGGAAGTGGCTGGAGTTTAGACTCAATTGACGTCTTACAGTTAAGGATTAATATTGTAAACCCGTTAACCGGATCTAGTTATTTAATCTTACCTGACTCAATACGTAATAAGAAAGCTGTTATAAATGTAAAAAACTATGATGAAAAATGTTTTAAATATGCAATTTTATCTAAGTATAATAATCAATCAAATAAGAGTCGATTTAATAACCCATATTTTAAAATGCTCGAAAAGAAAAGTGGTTTAAATTTTCACTGTATCGATTATCCGACACCTGTCAAACAAATTAAAATATTTGAACGGTTAAATAATGTGTCAGTTAATGTTTATAGTTTAGATGATACAAATGTTGTTTTCCCATTATATATGAATAATGTTGAAAGTAAAAATCATTTCGATCTGCTTTTGATTAATCGTGGTGAAACATCACATTATTGTTTTATTAATAACTTTAGTAGACTTATTGGTAGTCAAAAGACAAAACATAAATCTAAATTAATTATATGTAAAAGATGTTTTACAGTTTTTAGTAATACTCCTTGTAAATATAAATTGTGGGGTGTTAGTGGATTAAAAAAACATAAAAAAAATTGTGGGAAGCACAAACTAGGAAGACCTGTAATGTTTGAAGACGATGATGACGATTTTATTTATTTTAAAAATTTTAAAAGAACGCAACGAATACCGATAGTAATTTATTCTGACTTTGAATGTTATTTAAAACCTAAATTCACCAAACAAAATTGCAAAATTAAAACACTGATAACTCATAAACATAAACCAATGAGTTATGCATATTACGTGAAAATAGATTATAATATTATACCTAAATATTTAATAAAAAAATATAAAATTCCAACGAAACTTCATGTTTATAGAAATCAAAATGCTGCAAAACATTTCATAAATACCATGATAGGTACAAGGGTCTATAATCTTTACCAAGTCAATATACCTATGATTAAATTAACTAATGATGAAGAGCTTAAATTTCAAAATGCCAAAATATGTGAATGCTGTTCCAAATCTTTAAAAAAAAATAAATTAATTAAAGTAAGAGATCATAATCATTTTACAGGACGTTTCAGATCAGTTGTTTGTTTAAATTGTAACTTTGAATTGAGTAACGTTTCGTTTCTACCGATATACTTTCATAACTTAGCCTATGACAGTCATTTCATAGTTCGTGAACTTGGTTGTAATGAAAATGATATTCATGTAATACCTAATTCATCAGAGAAATATATATCGTTTAGTAAATCAATTCAAGATAAATTTAATATAAAATTTATTGATACATTTCGTTTTATGTCAGAGTCTCTTAGTTCATTAGCTGATAATTTATCTCATGACAAAACTAGATTTAGGGAAACCTTAAAAAATTTTTCTTTGTCGACTTTAAATTTAGTTACACGTAAAGGCGTATTTCCTTATGAATATATTGATCATCCTAATAAATTAAATGAAACAAGTTTACCGTCAAAACAAACCTTTCATAATTCGTTAAAAGACGAAGAAATTAGTGACGAAGATTATACACATGCTCATAAGATTTGGAAAAGATTTAATTTAAAAACATTAGGGGAATATAGTGACTTATATTTAGCAGTCGATGTATGTTTACTTGCTGACGTTTTTGAAAATTTTAGAGATCTTTGTTTGCAAACACTTAAATTAGATGCTTCACATTACATGACCGCTCCAGGATTTGCATTTGATTGCATGTTGAAACATACTAATGTCCGACTAGAACGGCTTAAACAATATGATTTTCAATTATTTCTAGAGAATGGATTACGCGGTGGAATTTGTCATTCGGTCAAAAGACACGCAAAAGCAAACATTCCTAATATCGAAAATATTAATTATGATTCGAATAAGCCTGTAACGTGGTTAGCTTACCTGGACTGTGTAAATCTATATGGAAAGTCTATGCTATCCGCTTTACCTTATAAAAATTTTGAATGGTTTGACGATTTATCGATAGATATCACACAAATTGAAGATGATGCTGAATATGGTTATATTTTAGAAGTAGATGTTATTTACCCCAAACGATTACATGAAAATCATAACGATTTTCCATTTTTACCTGAAAATAAATGTCCACCAAATTCTAAAGTAAAAAAACTATTAACAACATTAGAATCAAAATTAAATTATATAGTTCATTATAGAAACTTAAAACAAGCCATTGCTAATGGATTAAAAGTAAAAAAAGTTCATAGGATTCTTCGTTTTTCACAATCGAAATGGATGGCACCATATATCGAGTTATGTACAAATATGAGGGTTAAGTCACGAAATGAGTTTGAGCGTCAATTTTGGAAGTTATTGGTTAACAGTGTGTTTGGAAAATGTATGGAAAATGTAAGAAAACGTATGTTAATGACACTAGTTTCTAACGAGAAAAAAGCCCATCGTTTAATGTGTAAAGCGACATTTAAAGATAGAACTATATACTCGAAAAACTTAATGGCAATTCATATGAATAAAGAAAAAATTAAGTTTGATAAACCTATTTATGTTGGATTTGCAATATTAGATATTTCAAAAACGATAATGTATCATTTCCATTATGATATAATGAAAAACATGTATGGAAATAAAATTAATATTGTCTATTCAGATACTGATTCATTAGTTTATGAAATTAGAACTTTTAACTTTTTCGATGACGTAAAACATAAATTACTTTCTTACTTTGATACATCAAACTATCCTAAAAATCACTATTGTTATAGTGATCTTAGAAAAAATCAACCAGGGAAATTTAAAGATGAAATTAAATCTGAAATATTATTAGAATTCATTGCTTTACGTCCTAAACTTTATGCGTATAAAACAAATAACGAAGAAGTTAAAAAAGCTAAGGGCGTAAAAAAGTATGTAATTGATAAACACATAAAATTCAACGAATATTTAGAAATATTGAATGCTTATACCAATAATTTGTCTGATCAAAAAATATGTAAAACTATGAACTTTATTCAGTCAAAAAACCATTTTGTTTATTCTAAATCTGTAAATAAAGTTGCTCTTAGTGCTAACGATGATAAAAGAATTATTATGCATGACGGTATTAATACTATTGCGTATGGACACTATCTTTTAAAAAAATAGTACATGTCTTTTATTTTTTAATTGAATAAAAATGAATATGTAAAAAAATTAATACTATGTAAATTAAATATAGATAATGAAATAAAAAAAAAAAAACGCAAATAATATAACAAAACATAAATTAATTTTTATTATTATTTCAAAATTCATATTCAAACAATTAACTATACGGCATAAGCTGTATAAGATTACATTTTTTTTTTTTTTTTTTTTTTAGAATACACAGACCTATCATATCTGTAAGACCTAATATTCGATCCAGACCTAAAATGCCAAATCTGATGGAAATCGATATTGAAAAACTCAGGGAACTGTATTTTGATTTAGATAGAGGTTGCTGCATTTTAAAACGTGATAACTACAGTAACGTAGAGTTGTATAAGGAATGGAAAATTGCTAGAGGCTTAGTGGTTAAACGTCTATCAGATTTAATACAATTGTAAAGTATATACAGTATTAAAAATGTTTACGATTTAATTAAAAATTAAATTAATTAATTGAATCAATACCGTACATTGTAATGATGATATAGTTTATAAAATCTGAACAATATGTATTGATTGGTACATTTCGTTTAATTACAAATTCACTTATTAACTATTTTAAAGTGTCGTTTACATTTACCCACGAATTATGACTATTGTCAAAACCAAGCCATTTTACATATAATTTGTTTTTATGTTTTTTTATAACACGTTCAATGAGAAAGGTATCGGGAAAAAATGTTTTTTTTAATTCTTGTACATAAAAATTTCCTAATATTAAATTATTTAAACTATCTTTTAGTTGATATGTTATCGGATCTGTATTTAAAACTTTAGAAATAGTGAAAACTTCTGTTGTCCAATTTGGTGTATAGCCTTTACTAAAATTATGTTTATACTTTGATATTCTTACTTTATCATTAATTTTAAATTTAAATTTTTTTGATGTATTAATTTGTTTTATATTTCTTTTTATTGTAATCGGCTTGGTCCGAGCTTCGTGTGGTGTACATTTTATTGTCGAATGTTTTGTGTTATTATAATCATATACTAATTTTGATATTGAATTGTACCAATTCCATGAACCTGTTGATGTAAAATGTTTGTAAATTTTATTTTTTATAGTTTTAATTACTCTTTCAGCCATTCCAGCTTTTATACTACTGTATGTTGAATAATGTTTAATATTATATTTTTTCATAATACTTTGAAATTCGTTGTTATAAAACTCTGTACCATTATCTGTTTGTAATAATTTTGGTTAATTTTTTTTTAGTATTTTTATCATTCCTTTTGTACATTCCTTTGCGGTTTTATTTTTCAGTGCTTCAAACCAAAGATATTTCGTATATGTGTCAATAACAATTAAAATGAACTTAAAACCATTATTCTTTCTAGCATGTGTCTGCATATCAATTAAATCAGATTGCTAAAGATCATCTTTAAATCGAGTTATTACACTACGTCTAGGAAATATTTTTCTCGCTGGTTGATGTAACTCGTTAGCTATATTTTCTAAAGTTGTCATTATACTATTATATTTCTCTCACGTAGTTCCTCTAAAATAGATATAATTTCATTATTAACACCAGTATTACCAGCACTTTGTGATGATGTTAAAAGATTTAATCTAGTTACTAGTTCATTCGGATCGTCATAATAAACTAATTGGGTTTGAGGTAAGACATCTTTATATAAACCAGAACCTGACTTATTAGTCTGTGATGTTGAAGTAAAACTAATCATATTTTGAGCTTCAGGTTCTATAACCATAGAACTGTTGGCCACGGGATCAAAATTAAATGGTTCATTTGTTACAGTTGTATTATTAACCACATTACTACGTTTAGAGCTCGATAAATGTTTGTTAATTGGTGTTAAGTTAAATCGTGGAGTTTTAATTTTAGCTATTTCTTCGTTTAACTGTTTTTCCTCATTTTTCATTCGTTCGTGCAGAGGTTTTACAATTTGTACCCATTTAAAGTATCTTGAGGTTTTAGGTTTTCCATCTGCTTTTAAATAAACACGTGATGCTTTCAAAATGTTATAATAAGATTCTGTATCTTCTAGAGTATAATTTTTTGGTACTTTCTCACACAATAAAGACCATAGTCCTTCAGTCCATTTATAGTATTTATTAAGTAACTGTAAGTTACCATGGCTAAAAGTCACTGAGTTATCTCCTATTTTGTATAAGCCACTAGTTCTATCATAATACATGCCATAGGATTTATCGTAACGTTGTGATGTTGGTCTTTTATTATTTATAAAATTTTCAAATGATGATTTTAATTTATCATCATCTTCGTCACTAGTGCACGAGGTTTCCATATTTTTTTGATCAGCTTGTTGCGAGTTACATTGACTATTTTTTTCTATGCGTGTACTCAATGGATCAATTATTGGTTTAAATGCTTCACGGAAATAGTTTTCAGAATCTATAACACCACGTTTCATTTCCATTATTTTTCGTTTAATATTTTTTTTTGATGTTATTAAATTGTTCAACAAGGCTTTTTCTTTGTTCATTGTAAATAAAAAGTGAAATATAACTGTATCGTATGACTACTGGTAACACTATGAAAATAATAACTGTGTTACGGTATATATATATATATATATATATATATAGTATTTTATTAAAATAATATTAAGGATACATTTTTATATGGTTCTCTATTAAATGGTTTATAATATCAGAAAATTAATAATTAACAACAACTAATTTCAGTACAATCTTATACACGTATGTTGAAATAATACAATACTATTTTATTTTATTTTAATAAACGTATGAAAACCATATCTATATCTCCCTTCATTCATTTCCCGAGTTTTGTCGATAACCATAAAACCATAATCACAGTGATTCCAACATAAATGAGAAATTTTCCGAAATTCTGAGAAATCCATATCTGCAGACGAATGATCGTTGAATATATGTCGTAAATTTGTATCATCTTGTTTCAGTATCATTAAAAAGTTTGCGTTATCTCTTATTAACTGTTTCGGTATTTTAGAATATGTTTGTGCTAAATAAAATACAGAACTAGCACCTGAATGTCTACCGATGCTAAAGTATTCTCTGATTACAGATTGCGGACCACATATCACATCATCAAAAATTATAATAGAATTTTTCTTAGTCAAGTTTGGTTTTATAACTTTTTCAGCACTTGTAAATATGAAAAAATTAGCACCTTGTATATCATCTATTATTTTTTTTAATAAAACATATTTTTCCTGATTTGAAGTCTTAGAGTATAAATAAATATTTTCAAATCTTAACCCATTTTCATGTGTAATCAGATTATACATTATATTTGTTTTTCCCGAACCGCTGGGACCAACTAGTATGGCACGTATAGTATCGGGTAATAACGAACCGTGTCTTGACAGTTTTTTTACTATCTGAGCATCTACATTTATAACATCTAATTTATCTTTCTGTTCAATCAAATCCATTTTTCTTATAAATACTCTATAATTTTCAATTTACAATCAGTTATAGATAACGCGTTCAACTCGTAAGTATAAATCAGTCAAGACTGATAAAGCATTTTATAAACTTCCCTATAAATACTAATGAAAGATAAAAGAAAAATAGATATGGGTTGTAAAAGTAAACGGAAACGTACCATAAAAAGAAATGGTATACTAGCAGCGAAGAAAAGAAGAACGTTAAAGAAAAAGAATGGTGGAAAGAGACTGATTTTAACACCAGGACAGTCAGGAGGTGTAATTCCCTTAGTACCTATATTTGCAGGATTGTCAGCACTTGGTAGTTTGATGTCTGGAGGTGCTAGTATGTATAATGCGGTTCAAAATTCAAAAAGAAAAAAAGGCAGTGGTTTGAAATCAAACAAGAATAGGTTAAGAATAAAAAACTGATGATCACGCTACCTGACAGACCGCTTTCGTCTCAAGATATTATAAAATATGTTGAAAAGTTTAAAATCAATCATTTCCGTGGAGTCTTTTCACGTGATAACTTACCTAAAAACCCGCATACGATTGAATGTGGTATATTAAACTTAGATATATCTTCAGGCAACGGAAGTCATTGGGTAGCGTTTTATAAAAATAAGGAAAAAGTTGTATATTTTGATAGTTTTGGTGATTTACCACCACCAATTGAATTACAACATTATTTCAGACAATTCAAAATAGTATACAACTATTCTAACTATCAAGATTTCAATACGTTCAACTGTGGGCATTTATGCCTTGAATTTTTACAATGTATGAATCTATTACATTAAGTTTGACTGGGAATTCAACTATATTATCTACAAATTATTTTCCGACTCTAAACGTTTACGAGGATTCGGAAATAGCTTTGTTATGTTTAAAAACACTTAATTTATTTCCAAACATAAATTCAGCTAATAACCGACTGGAGATAGAAGTAATTCCTTCAACAATTAATAGATTTATCCTAAAAACGTTTATATTTATTTTGGAAGAAGGATGTTATGAAATTGTAGATATTAACAACAAAATTTCGAAAGAGTTATTCCACTTTAATAATGAATGTAGAACACAGCTAACATTTAACGTATCTATTGACCCCATCGATTTTAGAACATACATTAAATGTAATGGAATACTAAAGTTAAATATTCCAAACAGTATAGCATCTGTTTTTGGATTTGAAAAGAGAACCTATGAGCCAATGTATGAAGCTCATCGGTCGGGAAAAGCTGCTAATTTAAACACAATTAACTCTATAAAAGTAATGTGTAATATAGCATATGGATCATTCGACAACCAACTTCAAAGTCATTCAATATATGAGTTTTTCCCGAGTGGGAAAACAGGAACAAAGGTTATTCAATCTCCGCTAAACCTTATATATAACAGATTAAACAAAACAGCTATTGATTCAATAACTGTACAGTTAGTTGATCAAAACAATAATCCCATCGATAACTTTAATGAGACATTGACAGTTGTTCTGCATATTAAACGTCACGAGTATCATTATTAAATTTGTATCTCAGATATCAGGATGTACGAGTCAGTTACTTTTAGTTTAACCGGGAACACAACCATATTATCTGCAAATTATTTCCCGTCTATTAACCTTTACGAAGACTCAGAAATAGCATTGTTATGTTTGCAGACATTTAATTCATTCCCGAATATCAACAAAGAAAATAATAAATTTGCTATACAAGTATTTGACCGTAATAATAATATTAATATTAATAATAATGATTCCGATCATATGTGGTGTTATATTAAACTGGAAGAGGGGTGTTATGAAATTAAAGATATTAAGCAACGAGTTATGGAACAAATAAATATTTATAACAAACAATTCAAAACCAAGTTAACATTTGACATTTCGGTTGATTCTAACGACTTCAGATCATATATAAAATGCAATGGAATACTACACTTTGAGGTTTTACATAGCATAGCACCTGTATTAGGTTTTGAAAAACGAGAATATAAGCCAGATTATGAAACCCATAGATCGGAAAAAGCTGTGAATTTAAACACAATTAATTCTATAAAAGTAATGTGCAATATAGCTCAAGGATCATTCAACAACAATCTTCAAAGTCATTCGATTTATGAGTTTTTCCCTAGTGAAACGACAGGATCGAAAGTTGTACAGTCACCACCAAATTTAATATATTACAAATTGAATAAAACAAATATTGATACGATAACCGTTCAGTTAGTTGATCAAGATCATAATCCGATTGATAATTTTGGTGAGGCATTGACAATCGTGTTACATATTAAACGTTACGGGTCTTGAGATGGGGTTGAAATTCAATATAAACCCGCTACTTCGGATCAGCACAACTAGTCATAAGACTAAAGTGCTATCAGCAACATCAAATAAAGTAAAAAAATTAACGGTACAGAATAAAAAAATTTTACAAGCTTTGGGTTATCAATTAAAGCAGAATGCCTGAAAGTAATATTTTGGATATAACTTCACAGTACGAGACGGATTCTAAAATTACGAAAATTGAATATCATTCATACGCACCGTATACAACATCATTTAATAATAATGATGAAATACGTATATCAATCCAGCAAACGGATGTTTATCCATATCTACACGAAAGCTTTATTTTTTTTAGGAGGAACAATTACTGATGCTACCAAAGTGAAACTATCTAATAACGGTTACTCTTTCCTCTTCGAACAAATACGATTGGAAATCAATGGGATAGAAGTAGATAGCACACGTGTTCTTGGAATCACTAGCTCGTTGAAAGGTTACTTATCCTGTACACCAGACAACTATAATTGTTATGAAAATTCTGGTTGGAATTTTAAAAACGCAACGCAATCGGAAAATGAGAAAGGTGAATTTAGTGCTTGCATTCCATTGAAATATTGGTTAGGTTTGTTTGAAGACTATAAAAGAATATTGGTGAATTCTAGATTAGAATTAATATTAACTCGAAGTCATAGCGATTTAAATGCTTTAAGTTGTAAAACTGGTGCAACTGTTACTGAAGGTAAAGTCGTTTTAAACAAAATAGTCTGGAAGGTCCCACATATCAATGTTGACGATGAAGAAAGGTTAAAATTATTGAAACTTATAGAAAAAGAAAAAAGTCTATTTATCCCTTTTAGATCTTTTGAAACTTTTGAATATCCTGAACTCGGAACCACTAAAAAAGTTGTATGGAATTTGAAAACTGCTTCAAAATTAGAAAAACCACGATTTATCATAATTGGATTACAAAAAGGACTCAAAAATGTGTTAACGAAAGATTGTAGTATATTTGACCATTGTAATTTAACAAACGTTAAAGTATTTCTGAACTCTATAGCTTATCCATACGATAATTTGAATTTAGATTTTACTAAAAATAATTTCACCTTATTATATAATATGTATACATCGTTTCAAGAATCGTACTATGAAAAAAGTATTCGTAACCCGATATTGAGTCCTTCTACTTTTCTAACAAACGCTCCAATTATAGTCATCGATACTTCGAAACAGAACGATTCAGCCACAGCCTCAGCAGTGGATGTTCAAATGGAAATTGAAGCTTCAGATTCCCTTACAGGTGTAACTGCTTATTGTTTATTAATTCATGATCGTATTGTAGAATATGTACCTTTTACTACAGAAGGAAGAAAATTAGTGTAAATAATAAATCAAAATTGTATATATTTAATATTTGCTGTAAAATACTATTAACTGATTAAAAAATAAATATATAATAATAAGAAAAAAAAAATATTTTTTATTTATTTCAGAAAATTATATTAAAAACGGTTTTGAATTTTCTCTAGAAAATGTTAGGGAGATTGGTTACACTGTAAGGCATACATTCCTCCTTAAACTTTTTTCATCTCCCTGTAAAATTTAACTCAGAAGCCCCAACCCACCTTTTTAGAATTTTTACCTATACGGTGATCGAATGTGCTGCAAGGGGGACTTTCCTCCTTGAACTTTTTTCATCTCCCTGTAAAAAGTGACTCAGAAGCCCCAACCCACCTTTTTAGAATTTTTACCTATACGGTGATCGAATGTGCTGCAAGTGGGACTTTCCTCCTTGAACTTTTTTTTTTTCCCTGTAAAAAGTGACTCAGAAGCCCCAACCCACCTTTTTAGAATTTTTACCTATACGGTGATCGAATGTGCTGCAAGGGGGACTTTCCCCCTTGAACTTTTTTTTTTCCCTGTAAAAAGTGACTCAGAAGCCCCAAATTAATACTACTGACGAGAGTTCGATATTGAAACTGTTTGAACCGGAAGCGGACATCATCGTGGGTATTATCCACGAACACATAGTATACCCGTTGTTCATAGACGGTCCGATGTTTCGCGGTAAATGGTATGCGACGATCGATCATTTCAAAAACAACGGTTACAACGTCCTGTACAACTTGGGGCCGAGACAAAATCGGGGCGTGTATTTCGTCAACGAAAACCAATGCAACATTTACAAGATGATTTCGGAATGATAATAATAATAATTGTACAATGTAGTTCACGCAATAAAAAAATATAATAATGTACATCTGTGTATTTTTTTTGTTTTCACACGTCAAACTCTTCGTCGAAATCCTCATCGCATCCTTCGCTGAAATTATTTACACTTCGACCTTTTATGACGTAACAACAATATTTATGATTATAATCGTTGTCTCCGGTGTCGACTTCTTCGTCGCAAACGTCGTCGTCGTCGTAATTATTTTTATCGAAACTTCGATCTGAGGCGTTTGCACGATCGCAATTCGTAATTTTTTCAAAAGGGTTCGAAGTGTTTGCGGTGTGGGCATTTTGAGACCGTCTTATTTTTTTAATTTCTAAAATCGGAAATCTGTTTTTCATTTTTTTGTTTCGCGTCAAACCGGGTATATGTAAATATTGTTATTTATAAAATCTGCTTGGTGTTTACTGTTTTTAAACAAGGAATCGTTAAACTTTGGTACGAAAGCCGCCAGCCGATCGTGAGATTTTCCTATATTAGATATCAATTTTGCCAAAACCTTTGTTTTCAACACGGAGAGGTCAGCGTACGCGACTCTGTCCACAACTAAAACTATATCAACAGATATTCTAATTACAGAGCCCAATTCTCTGGGAGTTTTCGACGAAGCTATGGTGTTTGCGGTTTGCTCTATATCTATAAAATTACAGTGGTCGGGTAAAAATAATTCATTCGACGGCGTCCCTAATATCACGACGAGCAGTTTTTCGCCGCTCATAGTTACTAATCCACGACGGGGTCGTCCTCTTCGTCTATGTCTATATAGCTGTTTAATTTTTGGTTCAGAGTCGTATACATCGATCCCAATTGGTTAAACAGATCCATGTCGTTAACAGGCACGTGCGACATCGTTCGTTCCAATCTGATGAGCGTAAGTCTCAAATCACGGTCACTTTTATTCGGGTCGTTAACGATCTGTTTAAACTTCTCGACGACATACTCGTCAGAGTTTTTCAATATATCGACTATGTACGATCTAACCCCCGAGTAACTGGGCAAGTGTTTGGCGCAATTGCCGACAACTCTGTTTACAAAATTTGCAGTAATCGTGTTGTACACAAAGTATTGCGACAATACTCGTAGAATATTTTTGGCGACAAATATCGGCGGACCGTCTTCAGCCTATACGTAGGATTCGAATCGGTTTAAAAGTATTCTGGGATCGACACCGTCGTCCAAGTTTACGAACGACGATTCTTCGTTTTTGCTGTTCTTGCTTTCGAAATCCAATTCGTATTGAAAATCAGCGTCTACGTGCGTTCGCCAGTATTCGATCAACTTCATAAACTCCGCTTCCGTAGTGAATCGTTTTGTCAAATCAATGTCGGAAGGCGGCGCCGCGTCTTCGTCGTTTGTCCCGACGTCCTTGTCGCCGTCTACGGTTTTCGTGGGTTCTGACTTTACCGCGGTCGCGTCTTCGGACCGCGACGGATTCGTGGCGCGTCCTCGTTTTTCGGTTACCGGTATTTTTGCCGTCACCGTTTTACCTATTTTTATTTTGGACAAGTTTTCCAATTTATTCAAAAGCCGTTTATAATATTTCGGTAAATATTTGACTAATTCTTCCATGTTCTGAACTTGAAGAAATATGCGTTTGAAAAGTTCCGCTCGACCCTTCTCGTCGTACGGACCAGACACGTCATCAAGCACCGTCGTACACGAGTTGAAAAGAGTTCTATAATACGCATCGAGTTCCTCGTGTAGTCTCTCGTGACGCCTGTACTCGTCAGCGCCGATAAGCTCTTTGACGGTTTTAGACGGCGTGACGTTTTTTTCGGACTCCATCAAAAAGTTGTACGCGTTATACAAAAGTCGGTAATTAGTTTTTTCGGTAGCCAAACGATCGAGTATCGCGCTTTCGAATTTTTTGCGCACAGAGTCTGTGACTTTTTTACCATTGACTCGTTTCTTATAAAAGTCGTTTATCTTATCCAGATATTTTAACGACGGGTCAAACATTTCGATGATCGTCAACAGGTGTTGACACTGTGCGATTATATATTGTTTTATCGGCTTGTTCGCGTACATCATTTTTTGGACTACGAAAACTTTTAGATTTTTCGGCAAATCGGACGCTTCGATATTTTCTGCAAAAACCTTATCGTTCGACCCTTCGTCGATTTCACTGTTTAAAGTGTTGTCGTCGTCATCGCTGTAGTCGCCGTCGTCGCCGTAGTCACCGTCGAAGGTTTTCGACCGATCACGGAACGGCGTGTTGCTCGTATCCGCACCACCGTCGCCGCCGTCGTACTCGCCGTAAACATTTTCATCTCCCCCATCGTCTCTGTAATCGTCTACGTCGATGTCTTCGATTTCGTCGACATTGTCAAAATCATCGTCGTAGTAGGTCACGTTTTCTTTTTCGATCCGGTCGTCGTGTTGACCGCCAACGACGTTCGCCCTTGTCGAGCCAGGTTCCGGTTCGTCAGCGTAACCGCTAGTCGGCGCCGTATAGACGGTTTTCGGTACGGCGACGTTTGGCTCAAACGTTACGGCGTTTTCCGAGCCGTTGCCCGAGACCGACGCGATCGGCGGCGTGGCCCGAACAGAGTTGGTTGGCGGACCGTTTACGTTTACCGTACGTCCGGCGATGGAATCTATTTTCCAAAACTCGGGTTCCACGAGTTTATCCACTATCATCGTTTCTATATCGATAGTGCCGTCTTCTTGTTGATATTTTTTTATTTCCAACTCATTCGAGAAAAGTTGAACGTTGAACAGCGTTTCCGAGTGCATCGACTCTGCGTAATCCGACAACTTTTTGAACGTTTCCAACAAATGTAGCGTTTCCTTATCAGCGTTAATGTTTCTACTATCTACGGGTATCAGATCGTCTAAAAAACCCTTAACGGTGGTCATACTTGTCAACCGATCGTTGTCCAATTTCAGAAAAACTTATATGAGAATTATATTATAATATTAATCGTTTATATATGGCCGATTTAATTACATTATATGTGCCACACCCAAGTACTTATACTCATATTGGAAGTCCCTTTTTACCTTTTTATTATTAACATGACTTGTATTATTTATATATTACATACTGTTGAGGACAAATACTATTTGATCGGATTCAACTAAGTAAGTTTGTTGGTTTATTCAAAATCTTCCACCCCATCGACCAACCAGGGTATCTCCTTGTCTTCCAGCCTTGTCAATTTATCGTTACACAAAATATCGTTCGTCTCGAAATCTCGTATAGCGTAAATAAACAAGTTAGCCCACTGCTGAGAAACAAGGGGATAGCCCCGGTGCACCATCGCGGGAGTGATGGCGTATTCAAGAACCTTGTGACACAGACGGAGCAACAACCTAAACGTCGGTATCTCTATGTCGAACCGGCAACGTTTTTCGGCCATTGACACGTAGCAAGCGTAGATTATGGTCGCTTTTTTAAATTTATTTATAAAATTAGTAGAGTACCTCATCACTAACAACTCTGCTTCGAACCAATGTATCACGGTTTTATTTAGTTTCTCGAAAAATACTTCGGAATTAGTATTATTCAACCTGCTATATATTGAATCTGATTTTGCTACGTAATGTACGAGCCAATAAGATACCGCCATGAACAAATTGTCCATATAAATGCAAAGTTTAAGGGGCACGTCCGATTCCCGTTTGAAAAACGGCCCCAGTAAAGCGACCACGTCTAACTTGCTGAAAACGGCTCGATGTTTAATATGCGTTTCCGAGGGGGTTTTCGTTACATAATACATGACACTGGCCCGTTCGGCAGTTTCAATGTCGTCCGAGATATGTAAAGTCGTCATGGTTGTGAACCAAGCGTAAACGTTGTCACGGTTCGACATTAGAACGTTGAATGTTATGGGGAAAATTAAGCTGTGCAATTTCAGATCCGAAAAAAGACCGGCCGCTTCTAAAAATAATTCTTTTTCCGACTGATGGTGTGCGCGTAAAAAGCATATAATATTTTTTTTGAGGTGTTCAAGCGCTAAGGCCGGAATTTTTTTGCGGATCTCTGAAATTCGAAAAATGCACAATGATTTTAAAGATTTTTTTAAATATTTTTTTCGTCATTTCATTTTTTTCGACATTGAATATTTTGCGAATTTTAGATAAAAGGTGAGAAAGAAATTGTTTTTTCGTCGTCCGTGTCACCTTCGGATCATACCCTTTAATATCGTTGCTTTCTAACCGCCAATAACCCAAAGATAACAACTCGATCTCACCCTCCACCAGATCGTAATTATAATTCAAATATTTTCTCTTTTCAATAAGTCTCGTAACCAAGACCTGAAACTCTGACGAATACGTGAAAGGGACGTACCCGTAACAGAGCGAGTATTCCCTTATGTCTTTACAGTAGTTGGTTTCGATTTTTGTTATTTTTGGGTAATTGGAAACGTTTTTAGAATACTCGTATAGTTAGTTTATCTCCGATAGTCGACCGGTGGATCCTAACGTCGTCGCTCGCGTAACCCAGCTTATACAACAACTCTGTAATCGTAACGTACTTCCGATATTGTTTTTCGCAGCCATCGCCCCCCAATCCGACGATCCGGCTGTTGTAGTCGGCGATGTTCATAACGTCTTCGTTATACGGTTTAATAGCCGCCACGACGGCTCTCGACTCTTTAAAGTCGTCAAAACTCTTACCCCGTAAACGAAGCTTTTTTAAAACATCGGATCCTACGACTCCGGCGTGCTGAAATTTTACGGTTTTAGGTACAGGATGCGAGTCTTCGTCGGTTACGTGGTATCTCACGCAGGCGGCCAAATTATCGCGAAACCGGGCGACGCTACCGTCTAAAACCGGTACGGGCGTCTTTTCTCTCGACGGAACAACGTATACAACTTCCCTCCCACGCATCTTTCGATCACTCGGTTCGATGTCTTTCGCCTCAACACCAAAATCGTAATCGTCCGAATTGTCGCTGTCCGAAGACCGAGCTCCGGACTCGTCTTTTTTCACAAACGCTTCTTCTCCCCAGGTGAAACTGGCCCGTTCGGCAGTTTCAATGTCGTCCGAGATATGTAAAGTCGTCATGGTTGTGAACCAAGCGTAAACGTTGTCACGGTTCGACATTAGAACGTTGAATGTTATGGGGAAAATTAAGCTGTGCAATTTCAGATCCGAAAAAAGACCGGCCGCTTCTAAAAATAATTCTTTTTCCGACTGATGGTGTGCGCGTAAAAAGCATATAATATTTTTTTTGAGGTGTACAAGCGCTAAGGCCGGAATTTTTTTCGGATCTCTGAAATTCGAAAAATGCACAATGATTTTAAAGATTTTTTTAAATATTTTTTTCGTCATTTCATTTTTTTCGACATTGAATATTTTGCGAATTTTAGATAAAAGGTGAGAAAGAAATTGTTTTTTCGTCGTCCGTGTCACCTTCGGATCATACCCTTTAATATCGTTGCTTTCTAACCGCCAATAACCCAAAAATAACAACTCGATCTCACCCTCCACCAGATCGTAATTATAATTCAAATATTTTCTCTTTTCAATAAGTCTCGTAACCAAGACCTGAAACTCTGACGAATACGTGAAAGGGACGTACCCGTAACAGAGCGAGTATTCCCTTATGTCTTTACAGTAGTTGGTTTCGATTTTTGTTATTTTTGGGTAATTGGAAACGTTTTTAGAATACTCGTATAGTTAGTTTATCTCCGATAGTCGACCGGTGGATCCTAACGTCGTCGCTCGCGTAACCCAGCTTATACAACAACTCTGTAATCGTAACGTACTTCCGATATTGTTTTTCGCAGCCATCGCCCCCCAATCCGACGATCCGGCTGTTGTAGTCGGCGATGTTCATAACGTCTTCGTTATACGGTTTAATAGCCGCCACGACGGCTCTCGACTCTTTAAAGTCGTCAAAACTCTTACCCCGTAAACGAAGCTTTTTTAAAACATCGGATCCTACGACTCCGGCGTGCTGAAATTTTACGGTTTTAGGTACAGGATGCGAGTCTTCGTCGGTTACGTGGTATCTCACGCAGGCGGCCAAATTATCGCGAAACCGGGCGACGCTACCGTCTAAAACCGGTACGGGCGTCTTTTCTCTCGACGGAACAACGTATACAACTTCCCTCCCACGCATCTTTCGATCACTCGGTTCGATGTCTTTCGCCTCAACACCAAAATCGTAATCGTCCGAATTGTCGCTGTCCGAAGACCGAGCTCCGGACTCGTCTTTTTTCACAAACGCTTCTTCTCCCCAGGTGAAACTGGCCCGTTCGGCAGTTTCAATGTCGTCCGAGATATGTAAAGTCTTCATGGTTGTGAACCAAGCGTAAACGTTGTCACGGTTCGACAGTAGAACGTTGAATGTTATGGGGAAATAAGCTGTGCAATTTCAGATCCGAAAAAAGACCGGCCGCTTCTAAAAATAATTCTTTTTCCGACTGATGGTGTGCGCGTAAAAAGCATATAATATTTTTTTTGAGGTGTACAAGCGCTAAGGCCGGAATTTTTTTCGGATCTCCGAAATTCGAAAAATGCACAATGGTTTTAAAGATTTTTTTAAATATTTTTTTCGTCATTTCATTTTTTTCGACATTGAATATTTTGCGAATTTTAGATAAAACGTGAGAAAGAAATTGTTTTTTCGTCGTCCGTGTCGATGACACCGCCGCCGCCACCACCACCACCTCCCTCGTCGTCGTCATCACCACCACCACTACCACCAACACCGCCGCAAACACAATCACCGACGCGTACACGTGTACACGCGCACCGTACAACGCCCCAGTCGTCGCCATTGCCGCTGATAACACGTAAACAACAACCGCAAACGTGCGCCTCAACCGTGACGGCACCACGCTCAGGTTCGCGATCGCCGAACAAGGGAGAACCCATCCAGAAAGAGGCTGCGTCATCCTCGGACGAACACGAGTCCGACGACTACGATGGAGCGGACTCGCCGGCCAAACGACGTTTAGGGATTGATTGCGTTTCGTCCGTCTCGTCGGCATCGTCGTCAAACAACGAACAGCCGACATCGCTGTCTTTGGCGGAGAAGAAGAGAAACCAAATAAAAACGCAGCGTAAACTAAAAAATTCCGAAAAGATGCCATTGAACGTAATTATTATTGTCATTTTTTTCTGTTTATTTAAATACCGCAGTCTTATGTTTTTTTGTGTTTTATTAGGTGCAAAAAAATACACAGGTCTCACGAGCGACGACGATTACGACGATGGCGACGAGGATGATCGCTCCCGCATATCGAGCGGTACCCCGACAATACAATTTGCCAAAAAATCTAGTGGTGCGTACACAAGAGTGGTGGTTGAATTGAATGCATAAAATTATTATTATTATTAATTATTATGTTTTTTTGTGTTTTATTAGGTGCAAAAAAATGCACAGGTCTCACGAGCGACGACGATGACGATGTCGACGAGGACGATCGCTCCCGCATATCGAGCGGTACCCCGACAATACAATTTGCCAAAAAATCTAGTGGTGCGTACACAAGAGTGATGGTTGAATTGAATGCATAAAATTGTTATTATTATTATTATTAATTATTATGTTTTTTTTAAACAGTCGCGCCGTCGAAAAAAACTAACCGAAGACCACGACGATCGTTGAAAAAAACCATTGCTTCGCCCAAGCAACATTCGCCCACGACCGAGGTCCAACGTGACGACGTCGACGAAGATCAGCAAGCTGGCCTCGATACGACCATGAACATGACGAGCGGCACAGACACGATCCGGTTCAAACGCGACGACGACGTCGACGAAGATCAGCAAACTGACCTCGATACGACCATGAACATGACGAGCGTCACAGACACGATCCGGTTCAAACGCGACGGTGACAAGGGTTCCGGCAACGACAGCAGCGACGACGACGACCACGACGATGACGGAGAAAAATCGGCTGTAAATAGTGGTAAAACTAGTAATAAGGTTAGGTCAGAAAAACCGTTGACCTGGGGAGAAGAAGCGTTTGTGAAAAAAAGACGAGTCCGCACTGAAAAAAATCGGAGTGGTTTTGTCAACAAAATTGATCTGTTAAATGATAAATTGTTGCAATAACCCTAATACCGTAATACAAGCTATAGTATTTTTTACATCCAACCAAACGTTTTGTTACAAGTATTAATTTATTCTTGTTATTTAGTGTTATGTTGTATACACTAATTACTATGTAATAGTAATGATATATTTTGCATCTACTGCAAGAATGAAATTCTAACGGTTTATAATGTTTCTCCAAGTATAAAAATTTAAACGCAGCAAGAATTAAACGGTGCTCGCAAACAAATAGTATTTTAGTCCTTGCAAGTAGTGTTTGTTAAGTAAAACTAAAATGTATTGTTACAGGCAGCCAAAAAGTTTTGTTACAATTATTTGTTGTGTTGTAACTACAACAGATATTTGTGATATTACTGTAATCTCAACAACTATTTAGTAAAGTATACAATATCCACAATTAGAGTAGCGATAACGGTATAATATTATGGGAATTCCAGGATGCGTGCGATACACGTGTCACACACACACACTTATATCCATTCCGCATTTCCACAGTCCGCCGCCGAAATCGTTTGTAGCTTTGCTTATTCGTATCTAATTGTATTTCGAAACTGTTGTCTTTTACAGTTTTACTCTTTCAGTTTTTGGTTTTTATACGTTATTATTTAGTGCATTTACTAGTTACTATACTTGTGACTTGTCTATAGTCTATATAGTGTTACATCTTTCATTATAAATACATAGTCAATATTTAAGATCTAAGTATGGCAGACGAAGATGTCGTGGATTTTCTAAATGCTTGGGATCTCTCACAATATATTCAAATATTTCGAGGTGAGTCTCAAAACATTTAAAACTACCTATGTACGTACCTTTTATTTAAATTATACCTACCTAGCTTAAGTAGACATTTACAGACAAAACTATACCTACATTTTTTGCGTTGTTACAATTGTAACAATTAAATAAACATTAATGCCATGGACTCTGACGAGATAGGCATCTATTTGAACTTAAAAATGTTATTTTTTTCTTCATCAGGCCCTGTAGTCTTACCAAAAGTCAAACATTTTTAATATTTTACCAGCCTATTAAAATCTAGTGGGGGCCCTCAAATAATGCCACAGTTTTTTCATATAAGTTTATTAGAAATATACCTTAAAAACAATACAATAGGTATTTTCTGATATTATTTGATTTCAAATTTAACTTTGATATGTTTATATTGTAATATATTTTTCTCATATTTTTTACATCTTTTCCATATTTATTAAAAAATATGTTTAATTCACTAAATCTTTTTTGAAGCGTATTATGTTTTTTTTGAACATATAGGTAAGATCATATTTTAAGAAACTAAAAATCCGCTCTCTATTCATAACCAATTTGTAATTCATACTTACTAATACTTAACCTTTAATTTAAATGTTAATGTTGTTCTACTGATGGATGAACTGAATTTAGTTATTTATTTATTTATTATGTTATTTTATAGAAAATGAAATAGATATTAAGACATTAGGATTGCTAAGTGATGATATGATAAGAGAGTTGGTACCCATTATTGGTCATCGAGCTAAATTGAAAACTAATATTGATCAATGGAGATTAATTATACAAGGAATGACAGGATCCTCAGAAATTAATGTAAAGTCCAATATAAGTCTAATTATTATTTGTTTGTGTATAATGTATCATGATATACCTATGTGTATCATATATTTTTATTTTAAAGTACTTACCTATTTAGTTATTTGAATATTATTTAATTTCACAATAGATATATCACTAAAAAATATATAATTAAACTTATTTTTTTTTCTTTTCTTAATCATTTTATTTTTATTTAGTTTGAAACAGAGCTAAATCAAAATTCAAGTGAAGAACATACCAACTTAAAGGTAAATTAAAATAATTTCATACCTCTGTATTAAAATATATTCTTTTAAAGTAAAATTTGAATTTAGCCTACACTAACGTCAACTACTTTGTCAGCTGAGAATCATATTTTAATAAATCTGGACGATTTGGGAGTAGTGCAACAAAGTGAACAACAGTCTAAAGAAGTACCAAGTTCACTGCAATCACCAACAAATGTAAATACATTAAACATTTTACATTTTATTTCAACGTTTGTTATAATATTATTTATTAACACAGGCTGTTTCCTATATAATATGTGATCATAAAAATATAAAATAACCAATAAAGTTAGGGGAAGGGAAAGTGCGTCACTAAAAAAAGTTCAACTTATATTATGTTTTCAAGCTTAAATTGTAGGTTTATGATCTCGCTATAAGTATCATATTTTTACATTATCATGCAATATTATCGTACAATATTTAAGTTATGTCTGCTACAATATAACTACCTATCTGTTATTATACTTATATATTTAAATGAAGTAGGTATTTACCCCAATGACGCACTAACCCCATCTAACCCTACATACTGATTTACAATTATTTTATTTTTAGGAGATACTTTAAAACCATTTTAATCTTTTTTTTTAAATTGTTGATACCTACTAAGTAATATATGATTTTAATTAGGATGATGTACACAACTTGCTCAAAAGTACAAACGAAGGGAAGTCATTATTAGCTAGTTTTGGACAAAGTGGACTACTAGATAGTGTAGGCCGTAGACGTCTCTGTAATCTTATTATAAATAGAGAACTTAAAGATGATGCACAGAAGCGTGTTTTATCTACAAGACTTCAAGACCTGGCCTATCAAATAACCTCAGTTTTTCACCAAGAGCGTACACCCACCTACTTTATTCCTTATATTTCATACGGTCCTGGACTGAAAAGATCGGCCAAAGGAAAACTACTAGACTGTCTAAATAACAGGAGAAGAGAATATCGAAAGTCTGGGTTAATACAAACATCAAGAAGAAGTTCGACATCCTCTTCTTCTAGTAGTTCTTTTTCCTTGTCAAAAGGACTCCAACACTCTGTTGAGGAGGAAGATGAAGAATTACATTCATCTGTAGAGGAAGGGTTGAAATGGTTACAAAATTCCAGTGACCCATGGGAATTAGTGGAAAAGAATTGGGATATAACCACTAATGTACGCTTAAAGAAGCTGATGTCAAAAAATGGTCAGTCGATTGCAAAGTATATGGAAGAATATCCAGCTCTTAAGAAACCATCAGGCTATTTACTTGTAAGTTTAATTGAAGCCATGATTATAAAATCAATAAAAAAAAAACTTATTTAATTAACTTTACTTATTTTTTTTTTACAGATTTTAAAAGATTTCCAAGTGTCTTATCCAGGCAAAGAAAATAAATTGTATCAAAACCTGATCATTTACAAAAATAATATTTTTGAGTTGCTTAGAGCTAAAGTGAATAAAACAAGAGATGAAACTGTGAATAATATTTTGAACAAATATATAAAACTATATCTTGAAGGTTAGTTGAGATTATTTTTTTAAATTTTTTACTATACATACTACGCAAAAATTGGTTGGACCACAAAATTCTATATTGATACTCAATACTCATTTTATTTCTCTTATATTTGTTGAAGCCAACTGTGGATCTAAATCATATTTAAGGGTGAGGGGGCCACAAACTGTATGGGCATATCACATGTGCTTATAAGGCTGCAACTGATAACATGTTAACATGGTTACTATTATAATGAATTATGTAGATATTTTTATTCATGTACTGTACCTATGTAAAATAGTAGGTACGAGGTACCTACAAATTAACCTCTTAAAATATAAATGCATTTAATTTACTAGGTACCAAATGGTTCTTAGCCAACTATTCCAATTTATTTATTGCCAATTTAGTTTAAGTTACAATTTTTAAAACTTTCTTATTATAATCAAATGGTTTCAAGGCTATTATTTTAGATTTAAAAGATTATAATAGTACATATTATTTAGAAATAAAATATTCAATTTCAAATAGGCTAATTATTAATAAAACATATTAACCTAACCACAATTGTATAGTGAAACAAAGTTATATTAGTATATTGAATAAAATAAAAAAGTATTGTCCATATCTATTACAAATTTATGAAAAGCTTTTTTTTTTATTTATTATGTTAATAATCTTGTCTATTTTGTTAATTTTTAGAAAACGAGGAAATCTCTAATATTATCACACTTTTAAGTCTCTCATTCCTCATAAGTGTTTCCAGCACAAGAAGCAAGAAGTCAAAAATTTGGAGACCTTCAAAAATCGAAGTGAGGGATGGTTTTATAACTCACGTGCGTAGTGATTCTGAAATCCAAGAAACTATTACAAGAAAAGGAAGCAAGTTGATTGAATTTGGCCAGACATTACAACCCTTTGTTATTATAGTTGGTCACAGTTTAAAAGAAATTTCATCATATTTGGTTGTTGTGGATAACACATTCTACCGATTAAACTCTATAATAGCATCTGTAGACTGCTGCTTCAAAATATTTTTAACTCTTAATGCTGAATATCCTGTTGAATCATCGGGAATTTGGTATTTAATTCAAAGAGGTTTATACAATTTAAAAACACCATGGGACAAAAATTACACAGCTGTGAACGCATTCATGTCAGATGTTGGTATTCGTCACACCGAAGATGAATAATATTTCTTCAAGTAAATTTTAGTAAACTATCTAGTAGATAAGAATTTTAATTGCTTTTATTTGTATTTGATACATATTTATATAAAATGGTGACTTGTTTTTTATGTAATCAGACATTTGATAGTATTAAAATTTTATTTAATCATTTCAATTTTTTTCATCCTGAACAGAAATTTGATTCTTATTTTTGTGCTGAAAATAATTGTTCTAGGTCTTTTTCTTTGAAGAATTCCTTTCGTAAACATTTGCTAAAGCATACGTATGAATCACAACCCTGTACTGCTCCACAGCTTAATGATACAAATTCATTTATAGATGCAATTACCAACACTAATGTAATAACTGAAGTTGGTTATACACATAGTAATAGTGAATTTAATGGTAATTGTAAAGACAATTTAACTATTGATCCAGTTGAATTATTAAACCATTCGATAAGTTGTTTTCTTGCATCTTTATATGCTAACCCTATAATTCCAAGAAATGCTGTTCAAGTTGTGGTCGATGGCCTGGAGAAAGTTATCGTAGAAGGATTTTCTGCATACATTGAAAATTATATTAAAAAGATGTTGTCCGAAAAAAAAATATCTAGTGAATGTTTTACTGTTGTTGATAATATTACAAGTGTTATTAAAAATGCATTAGGTAATTTTAAAACTGAGCATAAAAGGTTTAATTTTTTTGCTGAGAAAGGTACTTATATAGAACCTAAGGAAGTTGTAATTGGACAACGTTTAAACAAGATTATAAAGAATGGTGTCTCTATTCTTGAACCAATCAACTGTTCACAACAATTTATACCATTAAGCAAAGTGTTGAAACAATTTTTTTCACTTGAAAATATTCTTGGTGAAACTTTAGAAAACATGACGAATTTAATGAGTAACAAAAGTGTCTTAGGGAATTTTATTCAAGGTACTTTTTGGCAGAGTAGAATTAAGAAATTTGAAGGAAAGACTGTCTTGCCACTATTTTTATTTTTTGATGATTTTGAGAGTGGAAATGTTCTCGGTAGTCATTCCGGAATTCACAAGTTAGGAGCAGTTTATGTATCTCTTCCATGCATACCATTACACCGTTCTTCAATGTTGTCTAATATTTTTCTTACATTACTTTTTCATTCTTCTGATAGAGTAGAGTTTGGAAATAACGTAATTTTTAAACCTGTGATTGACGAATTAAACTTTTTGCAAAATGTTGGTATAGAAATTGATACTTCAGTATTTAAAGGTACATTATACTTTGACTTAGGTCTAATTTTAGGAAACAACTTAGGGCTTCATTCCATTATTGGTTTTGTAGAAAGTTTTTCTTCTAATTTTCCTTGTCGAATTTGCAATATAAGAAAAGAAAACTTGAGAGTTCAATGCTATGAAGATGAATCTCTCCTCAGAACAATTGACCAGTATTATATTCATTTAAATGAGAATAATGTAAGTACTACTGGAATTAAAGAAAAGTGTGTTTGGTTAGATGTCAACAATTTTAGTCTATATGATCAAGTCGGAGTTGATGTAATGCACGATGTACTTGAAGGTTGTGCCAAGTATATAATGGGTTTTATTATATACTACTATATTAATGAATTGAAACTATTTTCCCTACAAGTGTTCAATGAAAGGCTTTTTGGTTTTGATTTTGGACCTGAGCGTAATAAACCTTGTGCTTTAACTATGGAACATGTTAGTCAAGGGAATGTTCGTCAATCTGCTTCTGAAATGCTAATATTAATTAGGTATTTTGGTTTAATTATTGGTGATTTTATACCTGCAGAAGAACCAGTATGGGCCCTGTATATACTCTTGCGCAAAGTTATAGATATTATGTTGTCATCACTAGTTGAAGAACAAAGTACTTTCTTACTAAAAACTTTAGTTGAAGAATTAAACGAGCTTTATTTGAAATATAGTAAAAAATCTCTTAAACCTAAATTTCATTTTTTACTTCATTACCCATCACTGATTAAAAAATTTGGTCCTGTAGGTAATTTTTGGTCTATGCGTTTTGAAGCCAAACATAGGATCTCTAAAATTGCGGCTAGATCATCTTTCAATCGACGTAATATATGCTTAACTTTAGCAATCAAACATCAGTTACAGCTAAATGATATATTTGGCAAGGGTAAATTATGTTCAAATGTAGTTGTAGGTCCTTGTAAGTCATTATGTCCAATGAAATCTCATGCAATAAAAAACGAACTCAATCTTGATCTTGATAAATCTTTATTTTGTGTTAGTTGGGCAACAATTGAAGGTATACGTTATAAAATAAAACATATATTAACCCAAGATATTTTGGAAGATAATAATTATAAATTTGTTTCTGTGAACAATATTTTTCTTTATGATTCTAATAGAATAATTTTTGAATGCAATTCTCTTTTAATGGTAGGATTTAATGAACATGTATATTCATATGAAGTGATATTTCCAGAAACAAATAATAATTGTTTCATTTTTCAAGATTCCCTGGTATCTCCTATCCCAAATAATTTAAATGTTACTCCAGATGGAACCAAATTTGTAACTGTAAGAAGCCCTTTGTAATTTAAACTTATACATGAAACTATTTTAGTTTTAATCATAAATTATTAAAATATAATAAATTGATTATGTAATTTGTAAACATTTATTTGTATCAATAAAATTTAATTCTTATCAAAATAATGGTGTTGAATTTTTGCAAAAATGTAATTCTGTAAATTGTATGTTTAGCGCACATTGGTGTGAAATATTAGGTGGTGCTAATTTTACTATTTTACTTATAGTTCATATTATGATGTATCCAAACCAATAAACCTCAGTAATTTACAAATTATTGGTGAAATAAATTAATTAGAAAAATTGGTGGTAAAAATCTGGAGGAGCCTGGGGGTACTAAGCCCCCCCAATCACCTCCTATGAGCAGCTATGATATTCAGTAACTATAACCAAAAAATACAATATATTTTGCACAAGTAGCGGTTCTGTTTGGTTATTTTAACAAACTAATTATGGTTAGCCTAACCTAGTGCGCTATGAATTTAACAAATTAATTATGGTTGGCCTAACCTAGTGCTCTATGAATTTAACATAAGAATCTTGTAATCATACAAAAATAGTTAGCTACTTCTAAGACACAAGAAATGTTCTCTTAACAATAATAGAACATAAAATTTGCTAGGTTTAAAAAAATATTCTGATCTACCAACAAACATTGTAATATTTTCTGTTATGATTACATAATGGTATTTTGTTGAGAGTATATAATTGCTGTATGCATTCCAAATAAAGTTTAGTTACAACAACAAACAATATTACTGTTACAACTAGTAACAGCCAACCAGAATTGATTTGTACATACAACTAAAATTACTGCTGTAACTGAGCCAGCTACTTTTAACAGTTATGGTAACCATATTTTTGTTAGTAGAACAATTTTTTTTTTTCAGTGCGGAGCTCGGTCTTCGGACAGCGACAATTCGGACGATTACGATTTTGGTGTTGAGGCGAAAGACATCGAACCGAGTGATCGAAAGATGCGTGGGAGGGAAGTTGTATACGTTGTTCCGTCGAGAGAAAAGACGCCCGTACCGGTTTTAGACGGTAGCGTCGCCCGGTTTCGCGATAATTTGGCCGCCTGCGTGAGATACCACGTAACCGACGAAGACTCGCATCCTGTACCTAAAACCGTAAAATTTCAGCACGCCGGAGTCGTAGGATCCGATGTTTTAAAAAAGCTTCGTTTACGGGGTAAGAGTTTTGACGACTTTAAAGAGTCGAGAGCCGTCGTGGCGGCTATTAAACCGTATAACGAAGACGTTATGAACATCGCCGACTACAACAGCCGGATCGTCGGATTGGGGGGCGATGGCTGCGAAAAACAATATCGGAAGTACGTTACGATTACAGAGTTGTTGTATAAGCTGGGTTACGCAGGCGACGACGTTAGGATCCACCGGTCGACTATCGGAGATAAACTATACGAGTATTCTAAAAACGTTTCCAATTACCCAAAAATAACAAAAATCGAAACCAACTACTGTAAAGACATAAGGGAATACTCGCTCTGTTACGGGTACGTCCCTTTCACGTATTCGTCAGAGTTTCAGGTCTTGGTTACGAGACTTATTGAAAAGAGAAAATATTTGAATTATAATTACGATCTGGTGGAGGGTGAGATCGAGTTGTTATTTTTGGGTTATTGGCGGTTAGAAAGCAACGATATTAAAGGGTATGATCCGAAGGTGACACGGACGACGAAAAAACAATTTCTTTCTCACGTTTTATCTAAAATTCGCAAAATATTCAATGTCGAAAAAAATGAAATGACGAAAAAAATATTTAAAAAAATCTTTAAAATCATTGTGCATTTTTCGAATTTCGGAGATCCGCAAAAAAATTCCGGCCTTAGCGCTTGAACACCTCAAAAAAAATATTATATGCTTTTTACGCGCACACCATCAGTCGGAAAAAGAATTATTTTTAGAAGCGGCCGGTCTTTTTTCGGATATGAAATTGAACAGCTTAATTTTCCCCATAACATTCAACGTTCTAATGTCGAACCGTGACAACGTTTACGCTTGGTTCACAACCATGACGACTTTACATATCTCGGACGACATTGAAACTGCCGAACGGGCCAGTGTCATGTATTATGTAACGAAAACCCCCTCGGAAACGCATATTAAACATCGAGCCGTTTTCAGCAAGTTAGACGTGGTCGCTTTACTGGGGCCGTTTTTCAAACGGGAATCGGACGTGCCCCTTAAACTTTCCATTTATATGGACAATTTGTTCATGGCGGTATCTTATTGGCTCGCACATTACGTAGCAAAATCAGATTTAATATATAGCAGGTTGAATAATACTAATTCCGAAGTATTTTTCGAGAAACTAAATAAAACCGTGATACATTGGTTCGAAGCAGAGTTGTTAGAGATGACGTCGTCGACGAAGATCAGCAAGCTGGCCTCGATACGACCATGAACATGACGAGCGGCACAGACACGATCCGGTTCAAACGCGACGACGACGTCGACGAAGATCAGCAAACTGACCTCGATACGACCATGAACATGACGACCGGCACAGACACGATCCGGTTCAAACGCGACGGTGACAAGGGTTCCGGCAACAACAGAAAGCGACGACGACGACCACGACGATGACGGAGAAAAATCGGCTGTAAATAGTGGTAAAACTAGTAATAAGGTTAGGTCAGAAAAACCGTTGACCTGGGGAGAAGAAGCGTTTGTGAAAAAAGACGAGTCCGGAGCTCGGTCTTCGGACAGCGACAATTCGGACGATTACGATTTTGGTGTTGAGGCGAAAGACATCGAACCGAGTGATCGAAAGATGCGTGGGAGGGAAGTTGTATACGTTGTTCCGTCGAGAGAAAAGACGCCCGTACCGGTTTTAGACGGTAGCGTCGCCCGGTTTCGCGATAATTTGGCCCCCTGCGTGAGATACCACGTAACCGACGAAGACTCGCATCCTGTACCTAAAACCGTAAAATTTCAGCACGCCGGAGTCGTAGGATCCGATGTTTTAAAAAAGCTTCGTTTACGGGGTAAGAGTTTTGACGACTTTAAAGAGTCGAGAGCCGTCGTGGCGGCTATTAAACCGTATAACGAAGACGTTATGAACATCGCCGACTACAACAGCCGGATCGTCGGATTGGGGGGCGATGGCTGCGAAAAACAATATCGGAAGTACGTTACGATTACAGAGTTGTTGTATAAGCTGGGTTACGCGAGCGACGACGTTAGGATCCACCGGTCGACTATCGGAGATAAACTATACGAGTATTCTAAAAACGTTTCCAATTACCCAAAAATAACAAAAATCGAAACCAACTACTGTAAAGACATAACGGAATACTCGCTCTGTTACGGGTACGTCCTTTTCACGTATTCGTCAGAGTTTCAGGTCTTGGTTACGAGACTTATTGAAAAGAGAAAATATTTGAATTATAATTACGATCTGGTGGAGGGTGAGATCGAGTTGTTATTTTTGGGTTGTTGGCGGTTAGAAAACAATGGTATTAAAGGGTATGATCCGAAGGTGACACGGACGACGAAAAAACAATTTCTTTCTCACGTTTTATCTAAAATTCGCAAAATATTCAATGTCGAAAAAAATGAAATGACGAAAAAAATATTTAAAAAAATCTTTAAAATCATTGTGCATTTTTCGAATTTCGGAGATCCGAAAAAAATTCCGGCCTTAGCGCTTGTACACCTCAAAAAAAATATTATATGCTTTTTACGCGCACACCATCAGTCGGAAAAAGAATTATTTTTAGAAGCGGCCGGTCTTTTTTCGGATCTGAAATTGCACAGCTTAATTTTCCCCATAACATTCAACGTTCTAATGTCGAACCGTGACAACGTTTACGCTTGGTTCACAACCATGACGACTTTACATATCTCGGACGACATTGAAACTGCCGAACGGGCCAGTGTCATGTATTATGTAACGAAAACCCCCTCGGAAACGCATATTAAACATCGAGCCGTTTTCAGCAAGTTAGACGTGGTCGCTTTACTGGGGCCGTTTTTCAAACGGGAATCGGACGTGCCCCTTAAACTTTGCATTTATATGGACAATTTGTTCATGGCGGTATCTTATTGGCTCGCACATTACGTAGCAAAATCAGATTTAATATATAGCAGGTTGAATAATACTAATTCCGAAGTATTTTTCGAGAAACTAAATAAAACCGTGATACATTGGTTCGAAGCAGAGTTGTTAGAGATGACGTCGTCGACGAAGATCAGCAAGCTGGCCTCGATACGACCATGAACATGACGAGCGGCACAGACACGATCCGGTTCAAACGCGACGACGACGTCGACGAAGATCAGCAAACTGACCTCGATACGACCATGAACATGACGACCGGCACAGACACGATCCGGTTCAAACGCGACGGTGACAAGGGTTCCGGCAACAACAGAAAGCGACGACGACGACCACGACGATGACGGAGAAAAATCGGCTGTAAATAGTGGTAAAACTAGTAATAAGGTTAGGTCAGAAAAACCGTTGACCTGGGGAGAAGAAGCGTTTGTGAAAAAAGACGAGTCCGGAGCTCGGTCTTCGGACAGCGACAATTCGGACGATTACGATTTTGGTGTTGAGGCGAAAGACATCGAACCGAGTGATCGAAAGATGCGTGGGAGGGAAGTTGTATACGTTGTTCCGTCGAGAGAAAAGACGCCCGTACCGGTTTTAGACGGTAGCGTCGCCCGGTTTCGCGATAATTTGGCCCCCTGCGTGAGATACCACGTAACCGACGAAGACTCGCATCCTGTACCTAAAACCGTAAAATTTCAGCACGCCGGAGTCGTAGGATCCGATGTTTTAAAAAAGCTTCGTTTACGGGGTAAGAGTTTTGACGACTTTAAAGAGTCGAGAGCCGTCGTGGCGGCTATTAAACCGTATAACGAAGACGTTATGAACATCGCCGACTACAACAGCCGGATCGTCGGATTGGGGGGCGATGGCTGCGAAAAACAATATCGGAAGTACGTTACGATTACAGAGTTGTTGTATAAGCTGGGTTACGCGAGCGACGACGTTAGGATCCACCGGTCGACTATCGGAGATAAACTATACGAGTATTCTAAAAACGTTTCCAATTACCCAAAAATAACAAAAATCGAAACCAACTACTGTAAAGACATAACGGAATACTCGCTCTGTTACGGGTACGTCCTTTTCACGTATTCGTCAGAGTTTCAGGTCTTGGTTACGAGACTTATTGAAAAGAGAAAATATTTGAATTATAATTACGATCTGGTGGAGGGTGAGATCGAGTTGTTATTTTTGGGTTGTTGGCGGTTAGAAAACAATGGTATTAAAGGGTATGATCCGAAGGTGACACGGACGACGAAAAAACAATTTCTTTCTCACGTTTTATCTAAAATTCGCAAAATATTCAATGTCGAAAAAAATGAAATGACGAAAAAAATATTTAAAAAAATCTTTAAAATCATTGTGCATTTTTCGAATTTCGGAGATCCGAAAAAAATTCCGGCCTTAGCGCTTGTACACCTCAAAAAAAATATTATATGCTTTTTACGCGCACACCATCAGTCGGAAAAAGAATTATTTTTAGAAGCGGCCGGTCTTTTTTCGGATCTGAAATTGCACAGCTTAATTTTCCCCATAACATTCAACGTTCTAATGTCGAACCGTGACAACGTTTACGCTTGGTTCACAACCATGACGACTTTACATATCTCGGACGACATTGAAACTGCCGAACGGGCCAGTGTCATGTATTATGTAACGAAAACCCCCTCGGAAACGCATATTAAACATCGAGCCGTTTTCAGCAAGTTAGACGTGGTCGCTTTACTGGGGCCGTTTTTCAAACGGGAATCGGACGTGCCCCTTAAACTTTGCATTTATATGGACAATTTGTTCATGGCGGTATCTTATTGGCTCGCACATTACGTAGCAAAATCAGATTTAATATATAGCAGGTTGAATAATACTAATTCCGAAGTATTTTTCGAGAAACTAAATAAAACCGTGATACATTGGTTCGAAGCAGAGTTGTTAGAGATGACGTCGTCGACGAAGATCAGCAAGCTGGCCTCGATACGACCATGAACATGACGAGCGGCACAGACACGATCCGGTTCAAACGCGACGACGACGTCGACGAAGATCAGCAAACTGACCTCGATACGACCATGAACATGACGACCGGCACAGACACGATCCGGTTCAAACGCGACGGTGACAAGGGTTCCGGCAACAACAGAAAGCGACGACGACGACCACGACGATGACGGAGAAAAATCGGCTGTAAATAGTGGTAAAACTAGTAATAAGGTTAGGTCAGAAAAACCGTTGACCTGGGGAGAAGAAGCGTTTGTGAAAAAAGACGAGTCCGGAGCTCGGTCTTCGGACAGCGACAATTCGGACGATTACGATTTTGGTGTTGAGGCGAAAGACATCGAACCGAGTGATCGAAAGATGCGTGGGAGGGAAGTTGTATACGTTGTTCCGTCGAGAGAAAAGACGCCCGTACCAGTTTTAGACGGTAGCGTCGCCCGGTTTCGCGATAATTTGGCCCCCTGCGTGAGATACCACGTAACCGACGAAGACTCGCATCCTGTACCTAAAACCGTAAAATTTCAGCACGCCGGAGTCGTAGGATCCGATGTTTTAAAAAAGCTTCGTTTACGGGGTAAGAGTTTTGACGACTTTAAAGAGTCGAGAGCCGTCGTGGCGGCTATTAAACCGTATAACGAAGACGTTATGAACATCGCCGACTACAACAGCCGGATCGTCGGATTGGGGAGCGATGGCTGCGAAAAACAATATCGGAAGTACGTTACGATTACAGAGTTGTTGTATAAGCTGGGTTACGCGAGCGACGACGTTAGGATCCACCGGTCGACTATCGGAGATAAACTATACGAGTATTCTAAAAACGTTTCCAATTACCCAAAAATAACAAAAATCGAAACCAACTACTGTAAAGACATAACGGAATACTCGCTCTGTTACGGGTACGTCCCTTTCACGTATTCGTCAGAGTTTCAGGTCTTGGTTACGAGACTTATTGAAAAGAGAAAATATTTGAATTATAATTACGATCTGGTGGAGGGTGAGATCGAGTTGTTATTTTTGGGTTGTTGGCGGTTAGAAAACAATGATATTAAAGGGTATGATCCGAAGGTGACACGGACGACGAAAAAACAATTTCTTTCTCACGTTTTATCTAAAATTCGCAAAATATTCAATGTCGAAAAAAATGAAATGACGAAAAAAATATTTAAAAAAATCTTTAAAATCATTGTGCATTTTTCGAATTTCGGAGATCCGAAAAAAATTCCGGCCTTAGCGCTTGTACACCTCAAAAAAAATATTATATGCTTTTTACGCGCACACCATCAGTCGGAAAAAGAATTATTTTTAGAAGCGGCCGGTCTTTTTTCGGATCTGAAATTGCACAGCTTAATTTTCCCCATAACATTCAACGTTCTAATGTCGAACCGTGACAACGTTTACGCTTGGTTCACAACCATGACGACTTTACATATCTCGGACGACATTGAAACTGCCGAACGGGCCAGTGTCATGTATTATGTAACGAAAACCCCCTCGGAAACGCATATTAAACATCGAGCCGTTTTCAGCAAGTTAGACGTGGTCGCTTTACTGGGGCCGTTTTTCAAACGGGAATCGGACGTGCCCCTTAAACTTTGCATTTATATGGACAATTTGTTCATGGCGGTATCTTATTGGCTCGCACATTACGTAGCAAAATCAGATTTAATATATAGCAGGTTGAATAATACTAATTCCGAAGTATTTTTCGAGAAACTAAATAAAACCGTGATACATTGGTTCGAAGCAGAGTTGTTAGAGATGACGTCGTCGACGAAGATCAGCAAGCTGGCCTCGATACGACCATGAACATGACGAGCGGCACAGACACGATCCGGTTCAAACGCGACGACGACGTCGACGAAGATCAGCAAACTGACCTCGATACGACCATGAACATGACGACCGGCACAGACACGATCCGGTTCAAACGCGACGGTGACAAGGGTTCCGGCAACAACAGAAAGCGACGACGACGACCACGACGATGACGGAGAAAAATCGGCTGTAAATAGTGGTAAAACTAGTAATAAGGTTAGGTCAGAAAAACCGTTGACCTGGGGAGAAGAAGCGTTTGTGAAAAAAGACGAGTCCGGAGCTCGGTCTTCGGACAGCGACAATTCGGACGATTACGATTTTGGTGTTGAGGCGAAAGACATCGAACCGAGTGATCGAAAGATGCGTGGGAGGGAAGTTGTATACGTTGTTCCGTCGAGAGAAAAGACGCCCGTACCGGTTTTAGACGGTAGCGTCGCCCGGTTTCGCGATAATTTGGCCCCCTGCGTGAGATACCACGTAACCGACGAAGACTCGCATCCTGTACCTAAAACCGTAAAATTTCAGCACGCCGGAGTCGTAGGATCCGATGTTTTAAAAAAGCTTCGTTTACGGGGTAAGAGTTTTGACGACTTTAAAGAGTCGAGAGCCGTCGTGGCGGCTATTAAACCGTATAACGAAGACGTTATGAACATCGCCGACTACAACAGCCGGATCGTCGGATTGGGGGGCGATGGCTGCGAAAAACAATATCGGAAGTACGTTACGATTACAGAGTTGTTGTATAAGCTGGGTTACGCGAGCGACGACGTTAGGATCCACCGGTCGACTATCGGAGATAAACTATACGAGTATTCTAAAAACGTTTCCAATTACCCAAAAATAACAAAAATCGAAACCAACTACTGTAAAGACATAACGGAATACTCGCTCTGTTACGGGTACGTCCCTTTCACGTATTCGTCAGAGTTTCAGGTCTTGGTTACGAGACTTATTGAAAAGAGAAAATATTTGAATTATAATTACGATCTGGTGGAGGGTGAGATCGAGTTGTTATTTTTGGGTTGTTGGCGGTTAGAAAACAATGGTATTAAAGGGTATGATCCGAAGGTGACACGGACGACGAAAAAACAATTTCTTTCTCACGTTTTATCTAAAATTCGCAAAATATTCAATGTCGAAAAAAATGAAATGACGAAAAAAATATTTAAAAAAATCTTTAAAATCATTGTGCATTTTTCGAATTTCGGAGATCCGAAAAAAATTCCGGCCTTAGCGCTTGTACACCTCAAAAAAAATATTATATGCTTTTTACGCGCACACCATCAGTCGGAAAAAGAATTATTTTTAGAAGCGGCCGGTCTTTTTTCGGATCTGAAATTGCACAGCTTAATTTTCCCCATAACATTCAACGTTCTAATGTCGAACCGTGACAACGTTTACGCTTGGTTCACAACCATGACGACTTTACATATCTCGGACGACATTGAAACTGCCGAACGGGCCAGTGTCATGTATTATGTAACGAAAACCCCCTCGGAAACGCATATTAAACATCGAGCCGTTTTCAGCAAGTTAGACGTGGTCGCTTTACTGGGGCCGTTTTTCAAACGGGAATCGGACGTGCCCCTTAAACTTTGCATTTATATGGACAATTTGTTCATGGCGGTATCTTATTGGCTCGCACATTACGTAGCAAAATCAGATTTAATATATAGCAGGTTGAATAATACTAATTCCGAAGTATTTTTCGAGAAACTAAATAAAACCGTGATACATTGGTTCGAAGCAGAGTTGTTAGAGATGACGTCGTCGACGAAGATCAGCAAGCTGGCCTCGATACGACCATGAACATGACGAGCGGCACAGACACGATCCGGTTCAAACGCGACGACGACGTCGACGAAGATCAGCAAACTGACCTCGATACGACCATGAACATGACGAGCGGCACAGACACGATCCGGTTCAAACGCGACGGTGACAAGGGTTCCGGCAACAACAGAAAGCGACGACGACGACCACGACGATGACGGAGAAAAATCGGCTGTAAATAGTGGTAAAACTAGTAATAAGGTTAGGTCAGAAAAACCGTTGACCTGGGGAGAAGAAGCGTTTGTGAAAAAAGACGAGTCCGGAGCTCGGTCTTCGGACAGCGACAATTCGGACGATTACGATTTTGGTGTTGAGGCGAAAGACATCGAACCGAGTGATCGAAAGATGCGTGGGAGGGAAGTTGTATACGTTGTTCCGTCGAGAGAAAAGACGCCCGTACCAGTTTTAGACGGTAGCGTCGCCCGGTTTCGCGATAATTTGGCCCCCTGCGTGAGATACCACGTAACCGACGAAGACTCGCATCCTGTACCTAAAACCGTAAAATTTCAGCACGCCGGAGTCGTAGGATCCGATGTTTTAAAAAAGCTTCGTTTACGGGGTAAGAGTTTTGACGACTTTAAAGAGTCGAGAGCCGTCGTGGCGGCTATTAAACCGTATAACGAAGACGTTATGAACATCGCCGACTACAACAGCCGGATCGTCGGATTGGGGAGCGATGGCTGCGAAAAACAATATCGGAAGTACGTTACGATTACAGAGTTGTTGTATAAGCTGGGTTACGCGAGCGACGACGTTAGGATCCACCGGTCGACTATCGGAGATAAACTATACGAGTATTCTAAAAACGTTTCCAATTACCCAAAAATAACAAAAATCGAAACCAACTACTGTAAAGACATAACGGAATACTCGCTCTTTTACGGGTACGTCCCTTTCACGTATTCGTCAGAGTTTCAGGTCTTGGTTACGAGACTTATTGAAAAGAGAAAATATTTGAATTATAATTACGATCTGTTGGAGGGTGAGATCGAGTTGTTATTTTTGGGTTGTTGGCGGTTAGAAAACAATGATATTAAAGGGTATGATCCGAAGGTGACACGGACGACGAAAAAACAATTTCTTTCTCACGTTTTATCTAAAATTCGCAAAATATTCAATGTCGAAAAAAATGAAATGACGAAAAAAATATTTAAAAAATCTTTAAAATCATTGTGCATTTTTCGAATTTCGGAGATCCGAAAAAAATTCCGGCCTTAGCGCTTGTACACCTCAACAAAAATATTATATGCTTTTTACGCGCACACCATCAGTCGGAAAAAGAATTATTTTTAGAAGCGGCCGGTCTTTTTTCGGATCTGAAATTGCACAGCTTAATTTTCCCCATAACATTCAACGTTCTAATGTCGAACCGTGACAACGTTTACGCTTGGTTCACAACCATGACGACTTTACATATCTCGGACGACATTGAAACTGCCGAACGGGCCAGTGTCATGTATTATGTAACGAAAACCCCCTCGGAAACGCATATTAAACATCGAGCCGTTTTCAGCAAGTTAGACGTGGTCGCTTTACTGGGGCCGTTTTTCAAACGGGAATCGGACGTGCCCCTTAAACTTTGCATTTATATGGACAATTTGTTCATGGCGGTATCTTATTGGCTCGCACATTACGTAGCAAAATCAGATTTAATATATAGCAGGTTGAATAATACTAATTCCGAAGTATTTTTCGAGAAACTAAATAAAACCGTGATACATTGGTTCGAAGCAGAGTTGTTAGAGATGACGTCGTCGACGAAGATCAGCAAGCTGGCCTCGATACGACCATGAACATGACGAGCGGCACAGACACGATCCGGTTCAAACGCGACGACGACGTCGACGAAGATCAGCAAACTGACCTCGATACGACCATGAACATGACGACCGGCACAGACACGATCCGGTTCAAACGCGACGGTGACAAGGGTTCCGGCAACAACAGAAAGCGACGACGACGACCACGACGATGACGGAGAAAAATCGGCTGTAAATAGTGGTAAAACTAGTAATAAGGTTAGGTCAGAAAAACCGTTGACCTGGGGAGAAGAAGCGTTTGTGAAAAAAGACGAGTCCGGAGCTCGGTCTTCGGACAGCGACAATTCGGACGATTACGATTTTGGTGTTGAGGCGAAAGACATCGAACCGAGTGATCGAAAGATGCGTGGGAGGGAAGTTGTATACGTTGTTCCGTCGAGAGAAAAGACGCCCGTACCGGTTTTAGACGGTAGCGTCGCCCGGTTTCGCGATAATTTGGCCCCCTGCGTGAGATACCACGTAACCGACGAAGACTCGCATCCTGTACCTAAAACCGTAAAATTTCAGCACGCCGGAGTCGTAGGATCCGATGTTTTAAAAAAGCTTCGTTTACGGGGTAAGAGTTTTGACGACTTTAAAGAGTCGAGAGCCGTCGTGGCGGCTATTAAACCGTATAACGAAGACGTTATGAACATCGCCGACTACAACAGCCGGATCGTCGGATTGGGGGGCGATGGCTGCGAAAAACAATATCGGAAGTACGTTACGATTACAGAGTTGTTGTATAAGCTGGGTTACGCGAGCGACGACGTTAGGATCCACCGGTCGACTATCGGAGATAAACTATACGAGTATTCTAAAAACGTTTCCAATTACCCAAAAATAACAAAAATCGAAACCAACTACTGTAAAGACATAACGGAATACTCGCTCTGTTACGGGTACGTCCCTTTCACGTATTCGTCAGAGTTTCAGGTCTTGGTTACGAGACTTATTGAAAAGAGAAAATATTTGAATTATAATTACGATCTGGTGGAGGGTGAGATCGAGTTGTTATTTTTGGGTTGTTGGCGGTTAGAAAACAATGGTATTAAAGGGTATGATCCGAAGGTGACACGGACGACGAAAAAACAATTTCTTTCTCACGTTTTATCTAAAATTCGCAAAATATTCAATGTCGAAAAAAATGAAATGACGAAAAAAATATTTAAAAAAATCTTTAAAATCATTGTGCATTTTTCGAATTTCGGAGATCCGAAAAAAATTCCGGCCTTAGCGCTTGTACACCTCAAAAAAAATATTATATGCTTTTTACGCGCACACCATCAGTCGGAAAAAGAATTATTTTTAGAAGCGGCCGGTCTTTTTTCGGATCTGAAATTGCACAGCTTAATTTTCCCCATAACATTCAACGTTCTAATGTCGAACCGTGACAACGTTTACGCTTGGTTCACAACCATGACGACTTTACATATCTCGGACGACATTGAAACTGCCGAACGGGCCAGTGTCATGTATTATGTAACGAAAACCCCCTCGGAAACGCATATTAAACATCGAGCCGTTTTCAGCAAGTTAGACGTGGTCGCTTTACTGGGGCCGTTTTTCAAACGGGAATCGGACGTGCCCCTTAAACTTTGCATTTATATGGACAATTTGTTCATGGCGGTATCTTATTGGCTCGCACATTACGTAGCAAAATCAGATTTAATATATAGCAGGTTGAATAATACTAATTCCGAAGTATTTTTCGAGAAACTAAATAAAACCGTGATACATTGGTTCGAAGCAGAGTTGTTAGAGATGACGTCGTCGACGAAGATCAGCAAGCTGGCCTCGATACGACCATGAACATGACGAGCGGCACAGACACGATCCGGTTCAAACGCGACGACGACGTCGACGAAGATCAGCAAACTGACCTCGATACGACCATGAACATGACGAGCGGCACAGACACGATCCGGTTCAAACGCGACGGTGACAAGGGTTCCGGCAACAACAGAAAGCGACGACGACGACCACGACGATGACGGAGAAAAATCGGCTGTAAATAGTGGTAAAACTAGTAATAAGGTTAGGTCAGAAAAACCGTTGACCTGGGGAGAAGAAGCGTTTGTGAAAAAAGACGAGTCCGGAGCTCGGTCTTCGGACAGCGACAATTCGGACGATTACGATTTTGGTGTTGAGGCGAAAGACATCGAACCGAGTGATCGAAAGATGCGTGGGAGGGAAGTTGTATACGTTGTTCCGTCGAGAGAAAAGACGCCCGTACCAGTTTTAGACGGTAGCGTCGCCCGGTTTCGCGATAATTTGGCCCCCTGCGTGAGATACCACGTAACCGACGAAGACTCGCATCCTGTACCTAAAACCGTAAAATTTCAGCACGCCGGAGTCGTAGGATCCGATGTTTTAAAAAAGCTTCGTTTACGGGGTAAGAGTTTTGACGACTTTAAAGAGTCGAGAGCCGTCGTGGCGGCTATTAAACCGTATAACGAAGACGTTATGAACATCGCCGACTACAACAGCCGGATCGTCGGATTGGGGAGCGATGGCTGCGAAAAACAATATCGGAAGTACGTTACGATTACAGAGTTGTTGTATAAGCTGGGTTACGCGAGCGACGACGTTAGGATCCACCGGTCGACTATCGGAGATAAACTATACGAGTATTCTAAAAACGTTTCCAATTACCCAAAAATAACAAAAATCGAAACCAACTACTGTAAAGACATAACGGAATACTCGCTCTTTTACGGGTACGTCCCTTTCACGTATTCGTCAGAGTTTCAGGTCTTGGTTACGAGACTTATTGAAAAGAGAAAATATTTGAATTATAATTACGATCTGTTGGAGGGTGAGATCGAGTTGTTATTTTTGGGTTGTTGGCGGTTAGAAAACAATGATATTAAAGGGTATGATCCGAAGGTGACACGGACGACGAAAAAACAATTTCTTTCTCACGTTTTATCTAAAATTCGCAAAATATTCAATGTCGAAAAAAATGAAATGACGAAAAAAATATTTAAAAAAATCTTTAAAATCATTGTGCATTTTTCGAATTTCGGAGATCCGAAAAAAATTCCGGCCTTAGCGCTTGTACACCTCAACAAAAATATTATATGCTTTTTACGCGCACACCATCAGTCGGAAAAAGAATTATTTTTAGAAGCGGCCGGTCTTTTTTCGGATCTGAAATTGCACAGCTTAATTTTCCCCATAACATTCAACGTTCTATTGTCGAACCGTGACAACGTTTACGCTTGGTTCACAACCATGACGACTTTACATATCTCGGACGACATTGAAACTGCCGAACGGGCCAGTGTCATGTATTATGTAACGAAAACCCCCTCGGAAACGCATATTAAACATCGAGCCGTTTTCAGCAAGTTAGACGTGGTCGCTTTACTGGGGCCGTTTTTCAAACGGGAATCGGACGTGCCCCTTAAACTTTGCATTTATATGGACAATTTGTTCATGGCGGTATCTTATTGGCCAGCACATTACGTAGCAAAATCAGATTTAATATATAGCAGGTTGAATAATACTAATTCCGAAGTATTTTTCGAGAAACTAAATAAAACCGTGATACATTGGTTCGAAGCAGAGTTGTTAGAGATGACGTCGTCGACGAAGATCAGCAAGCTGGCCTCGATACGACCATGAACATGACGAGCGGCACAGACACGATCCGGTTCAAACGCGACGACGACGTCGACGAAGATCAGCAAACTGACCTCGATACGACCATGAACATGACGAGCGGCACAGACACGATCCGGTTCAAACGCGACGGTGACAAGGGTTCCGGCAACAACAGAAAGCGACGACGACGACCACGACGATGACGGAGAAAAATCGGCTGTAAATAGTGGTAAAACTAGTAATAAGGTTAGGTCAGAAAAACCGTTGACCTGGGGAGAAGAAGCGTTTGTGAAAAAAGACGAGTCCGGAGCTCGGTCTTCGGACAGCGACAATTCGGACGATTACGATTTTGGTGTTGAGGCGAAAGACATCGAACCGAGTGATCGAAAGATGCGTGGGAGGGAAGTTGTATACGTTGTTCCGTCGAGAGAAAAGTCGCCCGTACCGGTTTTAGACGGTAGCGTCGCCCGGTTTCGCGATAATTTGGCCCCCTGCGTGAGATACCACGTAACCGACGAAGACTCGCATCCTGTACCTAAAACCGTAAAATTTCAGCACGCCGGAGTCGTAGGATCCGATGTTTTAAAAAAGCTTCGTTTACGGGGTAAGAGTTTTGACGACTTTAAAGAGTCGAGAGCCGTCGTGGCGGCTATTAAACCGTATAACGAAGACGTTATGAACATCGCCGACTACAACAGCCGGATCGTCGGATTGGGGAGGCGATGGCTGCGAAAGACAATATCGGAAGTACGTTACGATTACAGAGTTGTTGTATAAGCTGGGTTACGCGAGCGACGACGTTAGGATCCACCGGTCGACTATCGGAGATAAACTATACGAGTATTCTAAAAACGTTTCCAATTACCCAAAAATAACAAAAATCGAAACCAACTACTGTAAAGACATAACGGAATACTCGCTCTGTTACGGGTACGTCCCTTTCACGTATTCGTCAGAGTTTCAGGTCTTGGTTACGAGACTTATTGAAAAGAGAAAATATTTGAATTATAATTACGATCTGGTGGAGGGTGAGATCGAGTTGTTATTTTTGGGTTGTTGGCGGTTAGAAAACAATGATATTAAAGGGTATGATCCGAAGGTGACACGGACGACGAAAAAACAATTTCTTTCTCACGTTTTATCTAAAATTCGCAAAATATTCAATGTCGAAAAAAATGAAATGACGAAAAAAATATTTAAAAAAATCTTTAAAATCATTGTGCATTTTTCGAATTTCGGATATCCGAAAAAAATTCCGGCCTTAGCGCTTGTACACCTCAAAAAAAATATTATATGCTTTTTACGCGCACACCATCAGTCGGAAAAAGAATTATTTTTAGAAGCGGCCGGTCTTTTTTCGGATCTGAAATTGCACAGCTTAATTTTCCCCATAACATTCAACGTTCTAATGTCGAACCGTGACAACGTTTACGCTTGGTTCACAACCATGACGACTTTACATATCTCGGACGACATTGAAACTGCCGAACGGGCCAGTGTCATGTATTATGTAACGAAAACCCCCTCGGAAACGCATATTAAACATCGAGCCGTTTTCAGCAAGTTAGACGTGGTCGCTTTACTGGGGCCGTTTTTCAAACGGGAATCGGACGTGCCCCTTAAACTTTGCATTTATATGGACAATTTGTTCATGGCGGTATCTTATTGGCCAGCACATTACGTAGCAAAATCAGATTTAATATATAGCAGGTTGAATAATACTAATTCCGAAGTATTTTTCGAGAAACTAAATAAAACCGTGATACATTGGGTCGAAGCAGAGTTGTTAGAGATGACGTCGTCGACGAAGATCAGCAAGCTGGCATCGATACGACCATGAACATGACGAGCGGCACAGACACGATCCGGTTCAAACGCGACGACGACGTCGACGAAGATCAGCAAACTGACCTCGATACGACCATGAACATGACGAGCGGCACAGACACGATCCGGTTCAAACGCGACGGTGACAAGGGTTCCGGCAACAACAGCAGCGACGACGACGACCACGACGATGACGGAGAAAAATCGGCTGTAAATAGTGGTAAAACTAGTAATAAGGTTAGGTCAGAAAAACCGTTGACCTGGGGAGAAGAAGCGTTTGTGAAAAAAGACGAGTCCGGAGCTCGGTCTTCGGACAGCGACAATTCGGACGATTACGATTTTGGTGTTGAGGCGAAAGACATCGAACCGAGTGATCGAAAGATGCGTGGGAGGGAAGTTGTATACGTTGTTCCGTCGAGAGAAAAGACGCCCGTACCGGTTTTAGACGGTAGCGTCGCCCGGTTTCGCGATAATTTGGCCCCCTGCGTGAGATACCACGTAACCGACGAAGACTCGCATCCTGTACCTAAAACCGTAAAATTTCAGCACGCCGGAGTCGTAGGATCCGATGTTTTAAAAAAGCTTCGTTTACGGGGTAAGAGTTTTGACGACTTTAAAGAGTCGAGAGCCGTCGTGGCGGCTATTAAACCGTATAACGAAGACGTTATGAACATCGCCGACTACAACAGCCGGATCGTCGGATTGGGGGTCGATGGCTGCGAAAAACAATATCGGAAGTACGTTACGATTACAGAGTTGTTGTATAAGCTGGGTTACGCGAGCGACGACGTTAGGATCCACCGGTCGACTATCGGAGATAAACTATACGAGTATTCTAAAAACGTTTCCAATTACCCAAAAATAACAAAAATCGAAACCAACTACTGTAAAGAAATAACGGAATACTCGCTCTGTTACGGGTACGTCCCTTTCACGTGTTCGTCAGAGTTTCAGGTCTTTTTTACGAGACTTATTGAAAAGAGAAAATATTTGAATTATAATTACGATCTGGTGGAGGGTGAGATCGAGTTGTTATTTTTGGGTTATTGGCGGTTAGAAAGCAACGATATTAAAGGGTATGATCCGAAGGTGACACGGACGACGAAAAAACAATTTCTTTCTCACCTTTTATCTAAAATTCGCAAAATATTCAATGTCGAAAAAAATGAAATGACGAAAAAAATATTTAAAAAATCTTTAAAATCATTGTGCATTTTTCGAATTTCGGAGATCCGAAAAAAATTCCGGCCTTAGGGCTTGTACACCTCAAAAAAAATATTATATGCTTTTTACGCGCACACCATCAGTCGGAAAAAGAATTATTTTTAGAAGCGGCCGGTCTTTTTTCGGATCTGAAATTGCACAGCTTAATTTTCCCCATAACATTCAACGTTCTAATGTCGAACCGTGACAACGTTTACGCTTGGTTCACAACCATGACGACTTTACATATCTCGGACGACATTGAAACTGCCGAACGGGCCAGTGTCATGTATTATGTAACGAAAACCCCCTCGGAAACGCATATTAAACATCGAGCCGTTTTCAGCAAGTTAGACGTGGTCGCTTTACTGGGGCCGTTTTTCAAACGGGAATCGGACGTGCCCCTTAAACTTTGCATTTATATGGACAATTTGTTCATGGCGGTATCTTATTGGCTCGCACATTACGTAGCAAAATCAGATTTAATATATAGCAGGTTGAATAATACTAATTCCGAAGTATTTTTCGAGAAACTAAATAAAACCGTGATACATTGGTTCGAAGCAGAGTTGTTAGAGATGACGTCGTCGACGAAGATCAGCAAGCTGGCCTCGATACGACCATGAACATGACGACCGGCACAGACACGATCCGGTTCAAACGCGACGGTGACAAGAGTTCCGGCAACGACAGCAGCGACGACGACGACCACGACGATGACGGAGAAAAATCGGCTGTAAATAGTGGTAAAACTAGTAATAAGGTTAGGTCAGAAAAACCGTTGACCTGGGGAGAAGAAGCGTTTGTGAAAAAAGACGAGTCCGGAGCTCGGTCTTCGGACAGCGACAATTCGGACGATTACGATTTTGGTGTTGAGGCGAAAGACATCGAACCGAGTGATCGAAAGATGCGTGGGAGGGAAGTTGTATACGTTGTTCCGTCGAGAGAAAAGACGCCCGTACCGGTTTTAGACGGTAGCGTCGCCCGGTTTCGCGATAATTTGGCCCCCTGCGTGAGATACCACGTAACCGACGAAGACTCGCATCCTGTACCTAAAACCGTAAAATTTCAGCACGCCGGAGTCGTAGGATCCGATGTTTTAAAAAAGCTTCGTTTACGGGGTAAGAGTTTTGACGACTTTAAAGAGTCGAGAGCCGTCGTGGCGGCTATTAAACCGTATAACGAAGACGTTATGAACATCGCCGACTACAACAGCCGGATCGTCGGATTGGGGGGCGATGGCTGCGAAAAACAATATCGGAAGTACGTTACGATTACAGAGTTGTTGTATAAGCTGGGTTACGCGAGCGACGACGTTAGGATCCACCGGTCGACTATCGGAGATAAACTATACGAGTATTCTAAAAACGTTTCCAATTACCCAAAAATAACAAAAATCGAAACCAACTACTGTAAAGACATAACGGAATACTCGCTCTGTTACGGGTACGTCCCTTTCACGTATTCGTCAGAGTTTCAGGTCTTGGTTACGAGACTTATTGAAAAGAGAAAATATTTGAATTATAATTACGATCTGGTGGAGGGTGAGATCGAGTTGTTATTTTTGGGTTGTTGGCGGTTAGAAAACAATGGTATTAAAGGGTATGATCCGAAGGTGACACGGACGACGAAAAAACAATTTCTTTCTCACGTTTTATCTAAAATTCGCAAAATATTCAATGTCGAAAAAAATGAAATGACGAAAAAAATATTTAAAAAAATCTTTAAAATCATTGTGCATTTTTCGAATTTCGGAGATCCGAAAAAAATTCCGGCCTTAGCGCTTGTACACCTCAAAAAAAATATTATATGCTTTTTACGCGCACACCATCAGTCGGAAAAAGAATTATTTTTAGAAGCGGCCGGTCTTTTTTCGGATCTGAAATTGCACAGCTTAATTTTCCCCATAACATTCAACGTTCTAATGTCGAACCGTGACAACGTTTACGCTTGGTTCACAACCATGACGACTTTACATATCTCGGACGACATTGAAACTGCCGAACGGGCCAGTGTCATGTATTATGTAACGAAAACCCCCTCGGAAACGCATATTAAACATCGAGCCGTTTTCAGCAAGTTAGACGTGGTCGCTTTACTGGGGCCGTTTTTCAAACGGGAATCGGACGTGCCCCTTAAACTTTGCATTTATATGGACAATTTGTTCATGGCGGTATCTTATTGGCTCGCACATTACGTAGCAAAATCAGATTTAATATATAGCAGGTTGAATAATACTAATTCCGAAGTATTTTTCGAGAAACTAAATAAAACCGTGATACATTGGTTCGAAGCAGAGTTGTTAGAGATGACGTCGTCGACGAAGATCAGCAAGCTGGCCTCGATACGACCATGAACATGACGAGCGGCACAGACACGATCCGGTTCAAACGCGACGACGACGTCGACGAAGATCAGCAAACTGACCTCGATACGACCATGAACATGACGAGCGGCACAGACACGATCCGGTTCAAACTCGACGGTGACAAGGGTTCCGGCAACAACAGAAAGCGACGACGACGACCACGACGATGACGGAGAAAAATCGGCTGTAAATAGTGGTAAAACTAGTAATAAGGTTAGGTCAGAAAAACCGTTGACATGGGGAGAAGAAGCGTTTGTGAAAAAAGACGAGTCCGGAGCTCGGTCTTCGGACAGCGACAATTCGGACGATTACGATTTTGGTGTTGAGGCGAAAGACATCGAACCGAGTGATCGAAAGATGCGTGGGAGGGAAGTTGTATACGTTGTTCCGTCGAGAGAAAAGACGCCCGTACCGGTTTTAGACGGTAGCGTCGCCCGGTTTCGCGATAATTTGGCCCCCTGCGTGAGATACCACGTAACCGACGAAGACTCGCATCCTGTACCTAAAACCGTAAAATTTCAGCACGCCGGAGTCGTAGGATCCGATGTTTTAAAAAAGCTTCGTTTACGGGGTAAGAGTTTTGACGACTTTAAAGAGTCGAGAGCCGTCGTGGCGGCTATTAAACCGTATAACAAAGACGTTATGAACATCGCCGACTACAACAGCCGGATCGTCGGATTGGGGGGCGATGGCTGCGAAAAACAATATCGGAAGTACGTTACGATTACAGAGTTGTTGTATAAGCTGGGTTACGCGAGCGACGACGTTAGGATCCACCGGTCGACTATCGGAGATAAACTATACGAGTATTCTAAAAACGTTTCCAATTACCCAAAAATAACAAAAATCGAAACCAACTACTGTAAAGAAATAACGGAATACTCGCTCTGTTACGGGTACGTCCCTTTCACGTGTTCGTCAGAGTTTCAGGTCTTTTTTACGAGACTTATTGAAAAGAGAAAATATTTGAATTATAATTACGATCTGGTGGAGGGTGAGATCGAGTTGTTATTTTTGGGTTATTGGCGGTTAGAAAGCAACGATATTAAAGGGTATGATCCGAAGGTGACACGGACGACGAAAAAACAATTTCTTTCTCACGTTTTATCTAAAATTCGCAAAATATTCAATGTCGAAAAAAATGAAATGACGAAAAAAATATTTAAAAAATCTTTAAAATCATTGTGCATTTTTCGAATTTCGGAGATCCGAAAAAAATTCCGGCCTTAGGGCTTGTACACCTCAAAAAAAATATTATATGCTTTTTACGCGCACACCATCAGTCGGAAAAAGAATTATTTTTAGAAGCGGCCGGTCTTTTTTCGGATCTGAAATTGCACAGCTTAATTTTCCCCATAACATTCAACGTTCTAATGTCGAACCGTGACAACGTTTACGCTTGGTTCACAACCATGACGACTTTACATATCTCGGACGACATTGAAACTGCCGAACGGGCCAGTGTCATGTATTATGTAACGAAAACCCCCTCGGAAACGCATATTAAACATCGAGCCGTTTTCAGCAAGTTAGACGTGGTCGCTTTACTGGGGCCGTTTTTCAAACGGGAATCGGACGTGCCCCTTAAACTTTGCATTTATATGGACAATTTGTTCATGGCGGTATCTTATTGGCTCGCACATTACGTAGCAAAATCAGATTTAATATATAGCAGGTTGAATAATACTAATTCCGAAGTATTTTTCGAGAAACTAAATAAAACCGTGATACATTGGTTCGAAGCAGAGTTGTTAGAGATGACGTCGTCGACGAAGATCAGCAAGCTGGCCTCGATACGACCATGAACATGACGACCGGCACAGACACGATCCGGTTCAAACGCGACGACGACGTCGACGAAGATCAGCAAACTGACCTCGATACGACCATGAACATGACGAGCGGCACAGACACGATCCGGTTCAAACTCGACGGTGACAAGGGTTCCGGCAACAACAGAAAGCGACGACGACGACCACGACGATGACGGAGAAAAATCGGCTGTAAATAGTGGTAAAACTAGTAATAAGGTTAGGTCAGAAAAACCGTTGACATGGGGAGAAGAAGCGTTTGTGAAAAAAGACGAGTCCGGAGCTCGGTCTTCGGACAGCGACAATTCGGACGATTACGATTTTGGTGTTGAGGCGAAAGACATCGAACCGAGTGATCGAAAGATGCGTGGGAGGGAAGTTGTATACGTTGTTCCGTCGAGAGAAAAGACGCCCGTACCGGTTTTAGACGGTAGCGTCGCCCGGTTTCGCGATAATTTGGCCCCCTGCGTGAGATACCACGTAACCGACGAAGACTCGCATCCTGTACCTAAAACCGTAAAATTTCAGCACGCCGGAGTCGTAGGATCCGATGTTTTAAAAAAGCTTCGTTTACGGGGTAAGAGTTTTGACGACTTTAAAGAGTCGAGAGCCGTCGTGGCGGCTATTAAACCGTATAACGAAGACGTTATGAACATCGCCGACTACAACAGCCGGATCGTCGGATTGGGGGGCGATGGCTGCGAAAAACAATATCGGAAGTACGTTACGATTACAGAGTTGTTGTATAAGCTGGGTTACGCGAGCGACGACGTTAGGATCCACCGGTCGACTATCGGAGATAAACTATACGAGTATTCTAAAAACGTTTCCAATTACCCAAAAATAACAAAAATCGAAACCAACTACTGTAAAGAAATAACGGAATACTCGCTCTGTTACGGGTACGTCCCTTTCACGTGTTCGTCAGAGTTTCAGGTCTTTTTTACGAGACTTATTGAAAAGAGAAAATATTTGAATTATAATTACGATCTGGTGGAGGGTGAGATCGAGTTGTTATTTTTGGGTTATTGGCGGTTAGAAAGCAACGATATTAAAGGGTATGATCCGAAGGTGACACGGACGACGAAAAAACAATTTCTTTCTCACCTTTTATCTAAAATTCGCAAAATATTCAATGTCGAAAAAAATGAAATGACGAAAAAAATATTTAAAAAATCTTTAAAATCATTGTGCATTTTTCGAATTTCGGAGATCCGAAAAAAATTCCGGCCTTAGGGCTTGTACACCTCAAAAAAAATATTATATGCTTTTTACGCGCACACCATCAGTCGGAAAAAGAATTATTTTTAGAAGCGGCCGGTCTTTTTTCGGATCTGAAATTGCACAGCTTAATTTTCCCCATAACATTCAACGTTCTAATGTCGAACCGTGACAACGTTTACGCTTGGTTCACAACCATGACGACTTTACATATCTCGGACGACATTGAAACTGCCGAACGGGCCAGTGTCATGTATTATGTAACGAAAACCCCCTCGGAAACGCATATTAAACATCGAGCCGTTTTCAGCAAGTTAGACGTGGTCGCTTTACTGGGGCCGTTTTTCAAACGGGAATCGGACGTGCCCCTTAAACTTTGCATTTATATGGACAATTTGTTCATGGCGGTATCTTATTGGCTCGCACATTACGTAGCAAAATCAGATTTAATATATAGCAGGTTGAATAATACTAATTCCGAAGTATTTTTCGAGAAACTAAATAAAACCGTGATACATTGGTTCGAAGCAGAGTTGTTAGAGATGACGTCGTCGACGAAGATCAGCAAGCTGGCCTCGATACGACCATGAACATGACGACCGGCACAGACACGATCCGGTTCAAACGCGACGGTGACAAGAGTTCCGGCAACGACAGCAGCGACGACGACGACCACGACGATGACGGAGAAAAATCGGCTGTAAATAGTGGTAAAACTAGTAATAAGGTTAGGTCAGAAAAACCGTTGACCTGGGGAGAAGAAGCGTTTGTGAAAAAAGACGAGTCCGGAGCTCGGTCTTCGGACAGCGACAATTCGGACGATTACGATTTTGGTGTTGAGGCGAAAGACATCGAACCGAGTGATCGAAAGATGCGTGGGAGGGAAGTTGTATACGTTGTTCCGTCGAGAGAAAAGACGCCCGTACCAGTTTTAGACGGTAGCGTCGCCCGGTTTCGCGATAATTTGGCCCCCTGCGTGAGATACCACGTAACCGACGAAGACTCGCATCCTGTACCTAAAACCGTAAAATTTCAGCACGCCGGAGTCGTAGGATCCGATGTTTTAAAAAAGCTTCGTTTACGGGGTAAGAGTTTTGACGACTTTAAAGAGTCGAGAGCCGTCGTGGCGGCTATTAAACCGTATAACGAAGACGTTATGAACATCGCCGACTACAACAGCCGGATCGTCGGATTGGGGGGCGATGGCTGCGAAAAACAATATCGGAAGTACGTTACGATTACAGAGTTGTTGTATAAGCTGGGTTACGCGAGCGACGACGTTAGGATCCACCGGTCGACTATCGGAGATAAACTATACGAGTATTCTAAAAACGTTTCCAATTACCCAAAAATAACAAAAATCGAAACCAACTACTGTAAAGACATAACGGAATACTCGCTCTGTTACGGGTACGTCCCTTTCACGTATTCGTCAGAGTTTCAGGTCTTGGTTACGAGACTTATTGAAAAGAGAAAATATTTGAATTATAATTACGATCTGGTGGAGGGTGAGATCGAGTTGTTATTTTTGGGTTGTTGGCGGTTAGAAAACAATGATATTAAAGGGTATGATCCGAAGGTGACACGGACGACGAAAAAACAATTTCTTTCTCACGTTTTATCTAAAATTCGCAAAATATTCAATGTCGAAAAAAATGAAATGACGAAAAAAATATTTAAAAAAATCTTTAAAATCATTGTGCATTTTTCGAATTTCGGAGATCCGAAAAAAATTCCGGCCTTAGCGCTTGTACACCTCAAAAAAAATATTATATGCTTTTTACGCGCACACCATCAGTCGGAAAAAGAATTATTTTTAGAAGCGGCCGGTCTTTTTTCGGATCTGAAATTGCACAGCTTAATTTTCCCCATAACATTCAACGTTCTAATGTCGAACCGTGACAACGTTTACGCTTGGTTCACAACCATGACGACTTTACATATCTCGGACGACATTGAAACTGCCGAACGGGCCAGTGTCATGTATTATGTAACGAAAACCCCCTCGGAAACGCATATTAAACATCGAGCCGTTTTCAGCAAGTTAGACGTGGTCGCTTTACTGGGGCCGTTTTTCAAACGGGAATCGGACGTGCCCCTTAAACTTTGCATTTATATGGACAATTTGTTCATGGCGGTATCTTATTGGCTCGCACATTACGTAGCAAAATCAGATTTAATATATAGCAGGTTGAATAATACTAATTCCGAAGTATTTTTCGAGAAACTAAATAAAACCGTGATACATTGGTTCGAAGCAGAGTTGTTAGAGATGACGTCGTCGACGAAGATCAGCAAGCTGGCCTCGATACGACCATGAACATGACGAGCGGCACAGACACGATCCGGTTCAAACGCGACGACGACGTCGACGAAGATCAGCAAACTGACCTCGATACGACCATGAACATGACGAGCGGCACAGACACGATCCGGTTCAAACTCGACGGTGACAAGGGTTCCGGCAACAACAGAAAGCGACGACGACGACCACGACGATGACGGAGAAAAATCGGCTGTAAATAGTGGTAAAACTAGTAATAAGGTTAGGTCAGAAAAACCGTTGACCTGGGGAGAAGAAGCGTTTGTGAAAAAAGACGAGTCCGGAGCTCGGTCTTCGGACAGCGACAATTCGGACGATTACGATTTTGGTGTTGAGGCGAAAGACATCGAACCGAGTGATCGAAAGATGCGTGGGAGGGAAGTTGTATACGTTGTTCCGTCGAGAGAAAAGACGCCCGTACCGGTTTTAGACGGTAGCGTCGCCCGGTTTCGCGATAATTTGGCCCCCTGCGTGAGATACCACGTAACCGACGAAGACTCGCATCCTGTACCTAAAACCGTAAAATTTCAGCACGCCGGAGTCGTAGGATCCGATGTTTTAAAAAAGCTTCGTTTACGGGGTAAGAGTTTTGACGACTTTAAAGAGTCGAGAGCCGTCGTGGCGGCTATTAAACCGTATAACGAAGACGTTATGAACATCGCCGACTACAACAGCCGGATCGTCGGATTGGGGGGCGATGGCTGCGAAAAACAATATTGGAAGTACGTTACGATTACAGAGTTGTTGTATAAGCTGGGTTACGCGAGCGACGACGTTAGGATCCACCGGTCGACTATCGGAGATAAACTAACTATACGAGTATTCTAAAAACGTTTCCAATTACCCAAAAATAACAAAAATCGAAACCAACTACTGTAAAGACATAACGGAATACTCGCTCTGTTACGGGTACGTCCCTTTCACGTATTCGTCAGAGTTTCAGGTCTTGGTTACGAGACTTATTGAAAAGAGAAAATATTTGAATTATAATTACGATCTGGTGGAGGGTGAGATCGAGTTGTTATTTTTGGGTTGTTGGCGGTTAGAAAACAATGATATTAAAGGGTATGATCCGAAGGTGACACGGACGACGAAAAAACAATTTCTTTCTCACGTTTTATCTAAAATTCGCAAAATATTCAATGTCGAAAAAAATGAAATGACGAAAAAAATATTTAAAAAAATCTTTAAAATCATTGTGCATTTTTCGAATTTCGGAGATCCGAAAAAAATTCCGGCCTTAGCGCTTGTACACCTCAAAAAAAATATTATATGCTTTTTACGCGCACACCATCAGTCGGAAAAAGAATTATTTTTAGAAGCGGCCGGTCTTTTTTCGGATCTGAAATTGCACAGCTTAATTTTCCCCATAACATTCAACGTTCTAATGTCGAACCGTGACAACGTTTACGCTTGGTTCACAACCATGACGACTTTACATATCTCGGACGACATTGAAACTGCCGAACGGGCCAGTGTCATGTATTATGTAACGAAAACCCCCTCGGAAACGCATATTAAACATCGAGCCGTTTTCAGCAAGTTAGACGTGGTCGCTTTACTGGGGCCGTTTTTCAAACGGGAATCGGACGTGCCCCTTAAACTTTGCATTTATATGGACAATTTGTTCATGGCGGTATCTTATTGGCTCGCACATTACGTAGCAAAATCAGATTTAATATATAGCAGGTTGAATAATACTAATTCCGAAGTATTTTTCGAGAAACTAAATAAAACCGTGATACATTGGTTCGAAGCAGAGTTGTTAGAGATGACGTCGTCGACGAAGATCAGCAAGCTGGCCTCGATACGACCATGAACATGACGAGCGGCACAGACACGATCCGGTTCAAACGCGACGACGACGTCGACGAAGATCAGCAAACTGACCTCGATACGACCATGAACATGACGAGCGGCACAGACACGATCCGGTTCAAACTCGACGGTGACAAGGGTTCCGGCAACAACAGAAAGCGACGACGACGACCACGACGATGACGGAGAAAAATCGGCTGTAAATAGTGGTAAAACTAGTAATAAGGTTAGGTCAGAAAAACCGTTGACCTGGGGAGAAGAAGCGTTTGTGAAAAAAGACGAGTCCGGAGCTCGGTCTTCGGACAGCGACAATTCGGACGATTACGATTTTGGTGTTGAGGCGAAAGACATCGAACCGAGTGATCGAAAGATGCGTGGGAGGGAAGTTGTATACGTTGTTCCGTCGAGAGAAAAGACGCCCGTACCGGTTTTAGACGGTAGCGTCGCCCGGTTTCGCGATAATTTGGCCCCCTGCGTGAGATACCACGTAACCGACGAAGACTCGCATCCTGTACCTAAAACCGTAAAATTTCAGCACGCCGGAGTCGTAGGATCCGATGTTTTAAAAAAGCTTCGTTTACGGGGTAAGAGTTTTGACGACTTTAAAGAGTCGAGAGCCGTCGTGGCGGCTATTAAACCGTATAACGAAGACGTTATGAACATCGCCGACTACAACAGCCGGATCGTCGGATTGGGGGGCGATGGCTGCGAAAAACAATATCGGAAGTACGTTACGATTACAGAGTTGTTGTATAAGCTGGGTTACGCGAGCGACGACGTTAAGATCCACCGGTCGACTATCGGAGATAAACTATACGAGTATTCTAAAAACGTTTCCAATTACCCAAAAATAACAAAAATCGAAACCAACTACTGTAAAGACATAACGGAATACTCGCTCTGTTACGGGTACGTCCCTTTCACGTATTCGTCAGAGTTTCAGGTCTTGGTTACGAGACTTATTGAAAAGAGAAAATATTTGAATTATAATTACGATCTGGTGGAGGGTGAGATCGAGTTGTTATTTTTGGGTTATTGGCGGTTAGAAAGCAACGATATTAAAGGGTATGATCCGAAGGTGACACGGACGACGAAAAAACAATTTCTTTCTCACCTTTTATCTAAAATTCGCAAAATATTCAATGTCGAAAAAAATGAAATGACGAAAAAAATATTTAAAAAAATCTTTAAAATCATTGTGCATTTTTCGAATTTCGGAGATCCGAAAAAAATTCCGGCCTTAGCGCTTGTACACCTCAAAAAAAATATTATATGCTTTTTACGCGCACACCATCAGTCGGAAAAAGAATTATTTTTAGAAGCGGCCGGTCTTTTTTCGGATCTGAAATTGCACAGCTTAATTTTCCCCATAACATTCAACGTTCTAATGTCGTACCGATACCGAAAAATACGACAGATATTAAGGCATTTTCAGGGCTGACGGGTTATTATAGGCGGTTCATCGAGGACTATGCGAAAATCGCGAAGCCGTTAACTAGCCTACATAAGAAAGATACCAAATTTGCATGGAGAGATGCGCAGCAATATGCTTTTGAAAAATTAAAAAATCTTGGCAGTCTTGAGTAGGACAACGCCATTTCATTTCGTCAATTTATTTTATTTTATCAAACGCTTTCGAGTGATTGCATTCAGATTTTTCAATTTTTCATATATATACCTTAAATTTTATTTTATTCGAGAAACAACATTGAACACAGAAGCTAACAAAACTGATATTTTAAGAAAGGTAAGAAATATACATATTTTGTTTATACGGAGCTTTATTTAACTTTTCTATTTGCAAATAAAATATTTTAACTATTTAATTAGATAAGCTGTTGCCTGCTGTTCATTTCAAAATGGATTTTTGGACAATAATCTGCTATAATATGATACCGCTACTTCTCACCTGTTAAAATTCTACTCTGGAAACTTCAATTAAAAATGAAGACGACGAGCTTTACAAATTGATATCTACCAATGACAGAATGGGTTTACAATATGAAGTTGTTGGTAAAGATAAGTTATATAAAAGTAGTTGGACTATTAATACGTATTTTGATTTAAAGTATTTATATAATAGTTTAGATATTAATAAGTCTATGTTAAAATCAATTAAAATGTACGTTAAGTAAAATATCAAAAATATCTACACGTCGGCTTAAAAATTAAACAATTTGCTGAACATAATAAAAGAGTTAAACGATCTTTCGAATACGGAGGTTAACACTTAAATGGATGTTTGGTATTGCCGATGCCGACGATGTTTGAAGATACGATAGCTCAATAAATAAAATGGAGAAAGATGAAGGTCAAGTGTTAAGAATTGTTCACGAACAAATATCGATTTTGAGAAGTACAATTAGTAATTTTAATAATACAGTTGCGTCATTTAATGAAAATAAAATTGTGTTTGATAATAATATGAAAAGAGTGGAAAACAGTTTAAATAACTTTGAAAATTAAATATCTGCCGAAAAAAAAAGAATTTTTCGATATTTAATTAATACATTTAATTGAAAGTAATAAATTCAAGTTGAATATGTTTATAACTAGGTTACAGAAAATGATATCCAACACTCAAATTAATAAGGTCAATGCTTTTGTAATAACGCCATATCAATTGTTATCGGAAATAAACAGTATTGAACATATTATTCCCTATGGTTTGAAATTGCCGGTAAAATTTGATATAGAAAATATTCATAGCATTTTTAAAATAATGAGCGTCCAACTACATTATATTGATGATAAATTAATATTTTCATTAAAAATGCCTTTGTGTATTGAAACCAATTTCAACTTGTATCATATTTTACCAATTTATGTTCCGATTAATGAATACGGCCAATTTCTTCACATGATTGAAAGTCCTATGTATTTATTAGCGAACGAAATGGTTTCAAAATATTTTTTATGGCCAAATCTTAATAACTGTATAGAAGTAGCTAATATATTCCTTTGCACTTTTAATGAAATGATACACAACGGTGAGTCGGATCCGACTTGTGTAACAGAATCACTAAGGAACTCTGTAACTAAACCACCACAATGTGAAACATATATTACCGAGTTCAAAAAATAAATGTGGTATGCGTCATATTTTAATAATTATTGGTATTTTGTAAGTGAAAAGCCAACAACCACAACAATAGTTTGTAATAAGAAAACTATAAACTTTAAAATTAAAATTAAAATTCCGGAAAGTTATACTTGAAATCTTGATGTACAGCTTTTACTACGAAAGGTGTCCTTAGAACAGAACAATCGTTAGAATCATCACTTCCTGTCATTATACCAATAGAACTATCTCTTTTAAATGATTCTTGTTGTAATATGCCTATCAACCAATCATACCTGAAACCAATTCACTTAAATGAAATAAAAAATCTCAAATTTAATAAAGACGCTTTTAATCGAATAAACTTACAACTAGACCAACAGAACAAATTGATAACCTCCCTTACTATAGAAAAGACATATAAATTCGTTTATGCAAGCAAATAGTTTTATTAATACTTGCAATATTAATATATTGTGTTTTTAAGTATTTTAAAAATAATAAAAAAAAATTATCCTTAGAAAATAATATAGAACTCGGATATCGTCCCTGTGCTACACAAAAATAATTAAATAGTTTTATAAACAATTATTAATTGTAGGTATATAAGTTGTAATTCGAAACTCAGAAGTTTTTTTAAAACTCTATACACCTCTATAACTCTATAACTTAGAGTTGTTTAATAAAGAAATAACTAGTGTTTTACAGAAGTATGGAATAAGTCATCAAACAAAAGTTGCATATACACCAGATCAAAATGGGAAGATTGAACGAGTAGAAGCCACAAGGACTATGTTATATACGAAAAATGTAAATAAATCACTTTGGGCCGAAAGAGTTAATACGGCTGTCTGTTCAATTAAAGACAAGACCCCGTTTGAAAATTATTTTAGAAAAGAACCGGAAATAAAATATCTAAGAGTTTTTGGTACAAATGTCTTTACACATATAGGTACCAAAACAAAAACGACAAAGATGGGACCCTAAAAGCGAAAAGGGAATATTAATACATGATTTATTGTATAATATATAAAGGCTCTCCGAAAGGGAGTCCAGACATACTATTTCTGCGTGACGACTATACTGTATTCACAATGAGATCATTACTCGGCGTCCTAGTTGTGTGCATGGGCATGGCTTTGTTTCATTGCAGCGCCCGACGCGTTGCCATAGTGTTGACGGTGTCTCACCATATGTCTGACCGCCGTCCGACAAAAACTGGTCGCCGCCGAGTAATGATATCATTGCGAATAGAGTATAGTTGACATTATTGTAGTAAACCGACATTTTTGCACAAAAACGGCGTGCAGTTAGGTGGCCTGAACAACATCACGCCACCAAAATAGGCCACTGAGGCTACCGCCTCATTGGTTAATACTGATCGACTACGCATCACGCCATTCCCATGACGTCAATCATCCTTTCCTAAATCCCGGGCATGTCTCATATAAATAGGGGCCCTGTTTCACAGACGTTTCAGACATAAAAGTAGTTACCAGTGCTTTACAATACTTGTGTGGATCGCGGAATAGAAACAGCCGCATCGCCGTCCACATCAAGTACAAATTAAATTACAACTATTCTCCGGTAGAATTATTATTCTGTCGACAAATTTCAACTTACTTAAAATTAACTATATTATTAGTTTTGTGTTAATAAACATATATCAATAATTAACTACATTTGGTGTTAAACTTCTTACTCTACCTTCACTTCAACCATCATCCTCCGATTCATTGCGACGACGTGTACGTGCATTCGTCGTTAAAGAAGTGTGCAGTAACCAATCAAGTGAGAGCGACGGGTTACTACAGTATTCATGCTAGATATATTTGCCTTAAATTGTAACATTACTCTGAGTGTTTAAAAAGTGTTAAATACTAAGTAACCTATGTCAATAAATTCATAATAATAGTTAATTTGACTAAGTGTTAATTCATTTGATTCGACCCTTGTCAACCGAGCTCCATAACTGGATCGCAACAGTATAATAACATTAAATGAACAATGCATGGCACACACACCACAAGTAGTATTAAAACCTAACTGGAATCTAAAGTCCGTTCAGTATACTGACTTCATTCCTCCGGTAAACATACCAATTAGTGTAAAGATTCCGTTACTACCCAGCGCTAAGCTTGAAAGTTCACTTATCCACCAAAATCCTGTAGTCAAGCTAAACGATATTAGTGACTTTTCCAAAACACTAGAGGAGTTAGAGAGCGCCGTCCAAGAGGAGAAAGATAGGAGGATATTGAAATCAAACAGTGGTATGCATACACACATTATTATTATATTAAGTATAATATTAGGTCTGATAATAACTTATAAGCTACACAAAATATATACTAACCGTAGATACCGTAATCATAGAATAATCGTGCCTGGAGTAGAAGTAACTTCTTTATAAAATATTCTGGAGGAGAATATGGTCACTTTGAGAAAATTAGTACAGTTCATGGAACAATTGCATTTGGTACTGTATGATGCAACTCATATAGTGACATTCGTTAGGGAAAACCAGATACCACCGTGCTTACAAATCCACATCATGCAGGCCAATAGGAATGTGGAGTATCCACTAAATAGGATACAAATAGGCTTGTTGCATACGATACTATCCACGTTTATAGAACGGCGTAACGAGGAAGAGGGGTGTGAGTAAGTAATGTGTAGTAAACCGTATTCTCATGTATTTCGGTTTACTCTTTTTATTACGTACCCCATGACTTTGAGTTCTCCTTGTCCTTTAAACTGTTGATTACAAAATGCGCTTTTGTAGAAAGCAACATAATTAACAGTTCCGGCATAACCAACTCCGACGCATGTATTTTCATAGACCAATCCGGTGGCTCTATTCAGATCACGCCACCGATTGATAGATGTATAAAATAGCAAATCTAGCAATTAAGAAATTATAATTACTTTTTACTTTGCTTACTGCAGGTAATTCTCAGGAAATGAGGTAACTCTGTCTTCAAATTTAAAGTTTATTAGAATACACTTATATTATTTTCAATAATTTAATAAACATTATTACTGTTAACATTTTGAACCAACATTTACTTTTACTAACTTTATACACCTATGTGACCAACTTCTTACATCGAGACCAACAACGCGGACTCGAAGCACATCATTAAATAAATAAATGTACGAGTGTAGTACGAGAGTACTACATACAGTAACTTTTGATGTCAGGTGTAGGGTTTATCTGAGTGAAAATTTTTATTTATCAAAAAGTAACTTGGGAACTCACCGATGAACTTCGACAACACGTTCTTGTTACATTACGGAACAACTACGTTAGAAAGTAGAAACCCAATTATTAATAATTGGTCTACGCGCCAGCAGTTTCGTAGCTAGATCGTCGAGCCACTTCGTGTATCAATTTTTGCTATCAGGGAACAGTCCAGACGAGCAAACCAGTTTTTTTTTTCCAGAACATTTCGACTTTTTGACCAGGACTAGACAATACGAACTTTACAGATGTTACGTACCTACGTATTTAGTTAATTTATTTATTTATTTATTAATGTATTTATTTAGTTAACAATGTACGACGTAGCGCACGTTTCTAATAGTACTCGACGATATAATTAATAAGGCAATTAGTATATTATAACATGCTAGGGCCATTGTAAAAGTACCTCTCCAGGAAAGTCAACACTCATACGAAGGATACAAGTCGACCAGCATACCAAGTACGAGACCCGGACGCAATCTCATTACCGAATTTGGCCACTGATACAACCAACCACTCCAAAGGACTTGATCATATAAATACCAGCCCGGGACAAGAGCTCGGCCGATGGTTAGGGACACACAAGACGCTTAGAGGCAGGTCGTAATACCACCCACACTCCACAGTCTTAGATTTTACAATAGAGTCGTAACACCACTCTCTCCTTCACCATAGATTATAATATTGTAACCTAGTACATCAGTTATTCATTCCTGCGTTGATGTATATATCGACCTCAGTTTTGACGTAACAGAAATTGGCGCTGTGGACAAGGTCTTCCAAGATACAAGGAACATTCAACAATATTTTTTGAAATATTTTGGATCAACTTCAATCAACAGAGGCAACTTCACCTTCGTGGATCAATGTTGAACTGAGGAGTGCACGCTTACATTCAACTATGACTCTGGAAAGACCGAACTTTTGTTACAATTCAACTACGGCGAGAGAGATCAAGTAACGGGATGAATACAGCAGTGTTGTAAGCATAATTTATAGAACCATCTCCTTTGGTCTATTGGTAAATCATATTTATTGAAAATTATTAAAATATAAAGGGCATAATATAAAATTATTATTAAAGTTATTTAAGGGGCAATTTTTGAAGATATTATTGAAGTTATTAAAGGGCATTTATTGAAGTTATTTTTGTGAATTATTAAGGGCATTTATTGATTATTATTGAAGATTATTTCGTGAATTATTAAAGAGCATTTATTGAGAAGTTATTATTATGAACTATTAAGGGTATTTTATATTATTTTGAGAATTATTGTGAATTATTACTGGGCATTATTGAGATTATTAATCATAAATACTAATTATAATGCAAGGAGCGATACCTGCACTTACTGCAATAAACTGGGACATAATATAGCCACATGTTATAAAAAACAAAACGACGAGCGACGTAATAATAATTGGGGAAACGACCGGACATCTCACGTGACCCCCGTAGCACGTTCGATCAATCATAAATCCGTGGACCCATCCGAGATTGTTACCCCGTTATATTAACGGAAATAAATAACAATAATCAAATAAAATGTAAATCACCCGCCTGTATAGATGAAGAATTAGAATTACTAGTCGACACAGGTAGCTAAGTAAATATAATAAAAAACAATATTTTAAACAACGATATAAAAATAGATAAAACACAAACAGTAAACTTAAAAAGTATTAATGACAAAATAATCAAACAATAAGTAAGCTTACAATACCATTGATAATCCAAAGACAAGAAATTAATACCGAGTTTAATCTAGTGGACGAAAACTTCCCAATAAGGAAAAACGGTATATTAGGTAGTAGTTTTCTAACAGAAAATAACGCTGTAATTAACTTAGCAAATAAGACTCAAGTAATTAATGCTAATAAAAATAAACAAGGTGAGTTACTATTAAAACCGAGATCAGAAACAATTGTATCAATACCTATGCAAAGGATGTAGAAAATGAAGATATTTCAAATCATAAACAAGAAATAATGGAAGAAGTATTTTCTGGAAACGTAATTAATACCGTACAAAACGGTGAAATAATAATAAGTATTTTAAATATAACCGAAAAGCCTCAAAACGTTATGCTAAATAATTTAAATAAAATACGATAGTCGATAATAAATGACGATAATAGAAATGAACGCATAAATGAAATAAGACAATTAATTAGAAGTGATCATATGGATAATGAACAAAGGCAATCTATCCTAGAAATATGTGAACATTACCAAGATATATTTCATCTAACAGGGAATACGTTAACATACACAGATACGTTAACACATACAATTAATATACCGGAAAATCAGGAGCGCATATGCAAGCGACCGTATCGCTTACCACAAGCACAAATGGCCGAGATAGATTCCCAAATTAAACAAATGAAAAAAGAAGACATTATTGAACCCTCCTTGTCACCGTGAACCGCTCCTTTACTATTAGTTAAAAAGAAACTTGACCCGAGCCAAATACCACAATTTAGAATAGTCATAGATTGTCGAGCTTTAAATAAAGTAACGATAAACGAGTACCACCCGCTGCCTAATATAACTGAAATATTAGACCAGCTAGGGCAATGCAATCTGTTCAGCATCATTGATCTCGCCTCGGGTTTTTACCAAATTAAGTTAGATGAAAAAAGCAAAGAGTTTACAGCCTTTTCGACTAACCAAGGTCACTGGCATTTTAAAAAAATGGCGATGGGTCTTAAAACTTCTCCATGTAAATTCCAACGCCTAATGAATAATGTAATGGCTGGTATCGTGGGAATAAAATGTTTAGTGTATTTAGATGACATAATAATATACGGCAAAGGTTTACTTGATCATAACGAAAAATTACGCGACGTATTTGAACAACTTCGAAATTATAACTTAAAAATACAACCAGCAAAATGCGAATTCAAAACAACAGTGTATGTATTTAGATCATATAATCAGTGAAAACGGCATACAACCGGAGGCTACAACTAGTTTGCGCACATTTTAAAATTTCCCTGCTTAAACCTGTAACTCGTTTGAGCACAACATATTGTAGAAGGAACCACTCGATTGCGCACATATTTTGTACATAATAATATAATATTATTATATACTGTAATGATCCTCATTAGTTAATATTATATGATTTACTGTTTTTACATAAAAACACTATTATTGTAACACGCAGCTGCTTAATGTAAAATACAATGTATGAACGCTGACGTTGTCATAAACAATATTAGAATACGTATATTTTTAGTTAATAGGGCAAAAGGGTTATGCACGCGCAGTCGTGGATAATGCTGATCTATGAGTGGCGTGATCATAACAAAGTGAAAAGTAGTAACATAAATAGCTAAGGGCAGCAGAGATTCGGGGAGTCTGCCTTGGGACACGAACAACGTTGTACTTGAGTCTTTTTGCTTGTTTAAATGTATTGTAAAATACTTTGAAATATATTATATTTAGTGTTATTTATGCTAGTATACTTTATTTCCTTCCATACCTCAATTTTTATAAGTGCTTGCCGGACACGTTACAACAATACGTTAATATTATATTGGTTTTTAGACGCAGATAATGGTCTGTAATCTAACCACTCGATTGCGCACAACATATTATATACAATAATATGGTATAGCCAAGATTATATTTTGTACATAATATTATTAAATACGTTAATATTATATTGGTTTTTAGACGCAGATAATAATCTGTAATCGGCAATATTACTTCGATAAACTTTATCAGTATTTATGACCCATCAATAAAGTGGTACTATCGTTTTGAAATCGCAAACACAAGTTTTTAGTTTTAGTTTCGACAATTGTCTCGTACAGCGCTTACAGAAATATGGATTACGAAATAACAAATATATACTATAAGCGTAGGTAAAATGTGTGTTTCTATTAACAATTTTAAGTTTTCGAAGTACAGACAATTAAAATGTGGGCATTTTTCATTTCGATGTACCAATAAAAAATGTAAGGCAATTGCTACATTAAATCCTCAGTTTAACACATAGCACACCAAAAATACATTTTTAACCACACCAGTGAAATTAAAATATTCACTGACAGTCCTAAGTCTGTAAGAGTGGGAAGGAAAATGTGTGCGCAAACCAGTGGTTACACTAGAAATAATCTGTGCTCAAACGAGTTGTAAAAATGTGCGCAAATGAGTTGTAATTTTATTAAATGTGCGAAAACCATGTGCACCCACAGCCGATCCGGCAAAGTTCGAGTCAGTATTACAGTTCCCAGCACCAACAATTGTAAAAGAAATTAAATCATTCTTGGGACTTTCTGGGTATTATAGGAAGCTTATAAAATCATATAGTTTAATAGCAAAACCAATGAAAAATCTATCTATAAATCTAAAGGGCATTACCTTTAACTGGGACACTTCTTGCCAAGAAGCATTTTATAAATTAAAGAACATCCTATGTTCGGAACCTATATTACATATCCAGATTTCACAAAACCATTTATCGTTACAACAGACGCGAGCGGAAAAGCTCTATGTGCCATATTATCTCAAGGGGAAGTGTCACGGGACTTACCTATTGCATATATATCTAGAACTTTAAATAAAAGCGAAAACAATTATAGTACCACAGAACTTGAGTGTCTAGCTATAATATTCGCAGTAAAAACATTTAGACCTTATCTATATGGAAGAAAATTTATTATAATGAGCGACAACCCGCACTTTCATGGCTATTCAATTTAAAGGACCCACTATCGAAACTCGCACGTTGGCGAATACTTTTAGAAGAGTACGATTATGAGATTCGCTATAAACCTGGATTATTAAATTCAAATGTCGATGCTTTGACCAGAATGTATAACAAAAAAGAGATAAAAAGGAAAGCTATCCCGCATTTTTAAATAAATTCGAAACACAGTTAATAACTAATAAACACGTAGAGGCACCCGAGGAATACCACATAGTCTCGGAGATAGAGAAACATTATAATTTTATGTCAGGGATAAATTACGAAATAATACAAAAATTTGGCAACGGTCAGAAATTAACACCTAGTAAAGCAATCAGTCGCGGATTACTCTTTGCCCGTCTACTTTTCGTACCCGAATGTGTCGTATTTAGTACGAAAAAAATCGCAATCTTCTAACTTATTTATTCATACATATTATAAAAACTGGAAGTGCGCCTATCAAGTTTCAACCGTCTACTCTATAACCGTTGCGCTATCGCTGCTTCGTGCATCGGTATGCGACCTTTGCCCACCAGATAACATGCCGCGGCCTAACAACGCACCCACTACGTCGACAAGGAAAGATATTAAATATGCAGAAAAAAATAAAAACAACAACAATATACAGGCAGCTCGCCTAATCAAAAATACTTCAAACAATTCTATGTTGAACCCTTCGGATGATAACTTAGATGTCAATTGAACACAAAATATCAATAAAAGAAATCACTCAGATTCATCCGAGCCGAAATCCCCCGATCCTACTTCAAATAATAAAAATTATAAAAAATTATTTATAACGGCAAATCGCTATGAAGTGCTTACGCAAACCGAACCCGCGAACCCGATCATACCGGACTCTAACGAAGCATCTTGCTTTTCTCCAAAATCAAATATCGTCAACCAAATTAAACCACCGCCGCCGATTTTTGTAAAAGGCATAATTAACTTTTCAGAACTGTGCGAAGCGTTAATCGAGATCATCGGAGTTGACAATTTTTATTGAAAATCCTCCTCAGATCGTTTAAAAATTCAAACAGCCGACCCCGAAGCATACCGGCGAGCGCTGGTTGATTACGGAGCAAGGTCACTTTGTGGTTGTTGCTGCCGTTGTAGAAATATTATTAAAATAATCTCTGAGCAAGCATAAAGCTCGTGTTGTTCGACTGGATTACGTAATATATAGTATATTCTTAATCAGGAATATCAAATGTCATTCGATAAGTACAGTACAATAACAACCATTGTTCAAAGGCATATAAATAGGAGTCGGCAGTCATAACAGTTAGTCGATCACTGACAATTTACTTGAACGTAAGTCTGAGCAACAGTGTTTGAGGTTGTGGTTTGGATTTGTTTTATTGTGGTAATAAAAAATTCGATTAGTTTGATGTCACACTGACGAATTTTACATTTTATTAAACAAAAAAAAAAAGTATGTACACGGTTTTATGATTTAATATCGAAGAGTACGGAGTTTAAAGTGCGCACGACGGGGTGTTGGAACTTACCAAACGGTATGACAGTCGGTGCAATGCCAAAATACTCCGACTATTGCCCCATAAACTGCGACAGATATATGGTCAGTGTAATGGCGGAATACTCTGACTATTGCACTATTAACAGATATAAATACCGTCCGATAAGTTCGGGTGTGGAAGACTTTTTACCTGAAATGCGCAAGTCTGCCCGGGTGGGTCTTGCTACAGATCAGGTAAAAGACTGGTACTCGGTTGTCGATCGTGCGGCTTTTTATATGCGGTCTATCGGCGATTGTTTTAGCCGGTCTCGTGTTCTGTGACAGACTGGCAAATCACCGGTACCGTGTTCTGTGAAAGAAACCCGAAAAGTGCAATCACCGATAGACGCATAAATAATAATTAATTTATATAATTAAGAAAGGACGTATTAGGTAATTATAATAACATAAGCACGATAAGGTTGTGATTGACGAGAGGGCAGTGGTGTGCTTAGTTATCTTTGCAACTGTGTGTGTGAACAAACAGTATTACTATCTTTTACTAAGCAGATATACTAGTAGAGTAAATTAGAAATGTTCAAGAACGAATGTCCAGACACAATGAATCTAACGGAAGAGAGCTGCTCTGGAGATGGATCACCGAAAGAGCGATCGTCAGATGGGTCCGACAACGAAAAAATCGAAGATAGTGAAGAAGACGGCGGACTTGGTACAAACGAAACTGCAGATGGAGGCGGAGCTACGGTCGCAAAAACTCACGAACCTGAAAACATACGCCTTGACCACGATGAAAAAAGACCTGACGAACGAAGAAATCCTTTTGGATTTCTTAGACATTTTATTTCCGACGGGGAAGAATCAGTATCCTCTGACGGCTCTGATGGTGATTATTTTCGTGGTTTGCCCTCAGAGCGTGATCGACGTAGTGATTCATCCGAAGAAATGGATGAGTTCGGAGATACAGAAGATATGAGATGATACGATGATGTTGCAATAGCCAAGGTTAGGACAACACAAGAATATAATATTATTACTACAGTATTATGCATGGTGTACTTGGCATAATATATTAATTACTATTAACGAGTGCCACAAGGAAAAGTTAGTTTCTAAAGTACTAGAGGAGCCATAGCGAATACTTAAGTGGGACCTTGTAAAGGACCATGTAATCTGACTGTTGTCTACTATATAAAGGCTCCCCAGCAGGGAGACCAGACACACTATTTCTGACTTGTTGACAGTATTCATACTAGAGATATTTGTCTTAAATTGTAACATTACTCTGAGTGCTTAAAAAGTATTAACCACTAGCCTTTGGTCAATAAATTTATAATAATAATTAATTTGACCACGTGTTACTTCATTTGATTCGACCTTGTAAACCGAACTCCACATCTGGATCCCAACATTGTAGTAGGACCTGAAGCAGATTCAGGGTTAATCGAAACCATAAATTCGGAAAATAATGATAGTTTGGAGGAGAGTACAGATGTAAGCCAAAACAATATAACATTAATAAGTCTCCTTGATACCTCGAATAAAATTTCGAATCAATTAGACTTCGTAACGGCTTTAAGGTTCCTTCCGGAGTTCTCAGAGGGTAGTGAAACCGATTTAGCATCTTTTATTGCTAGGTGCGAGTTTGTTTTCTCTAAAATACCCGAGGCTCGCCGCATCTGTCTCATTTATATTTATATTTGAAATTCAATAGTGTCATGTCATCCCCGCCAAATATAACCATTACGGAAATCGACTTGGGTGCATTTTATGAATGGCCTGATGACATAAAAATAATCTTAAATACACTACTACTGGAAGAATGCATTGTAAACGAAGAGTTGCTGAAGAAATGGCGAAAGTTTTATTTCATTATCACATTTGACACACTAATTAGCTACGCGATGTTTTATTACAACACTAGGGTACACACGTCGACTAGGTACACACCTTACGAGTTGGTTTTCGGGAAAAAACCGATAATTCCTTCGGCATTTATACAGGCGCCGGAGCCACGTTGTAATTATGATGACTCAGATTTATAACGAGTGATGCAGGAAACACATCAAATTGCAAGAGATAGTCTAATCGAGAAAAAGAATACGAATAAGCCATACTACGACCAAACTACAAATCCACTCGAACTACATGTAGGAGATAAGGTATTATTAAAAGAACATAACAAAAAAAATGCGTTATGTTTGAATTGGACAGGTCCGTACGAAATAATAATGATACACGACAACGAGAATATAACAATATTAAGAAGGGGAGGAAGGACTAATAATAATGCAAAAAAATATTTCGAGACCGATTTATGAACACTTCGGTGTCATAACACATATGTATATTTAGCTATAGGATCCTCCAATTTTCTTTATTGTTATAAGTCGTCATAAGTTATCATTATTACATAAGTTTTGTTTTTTTTTTTTTTTGTTTTAATACTACTAAAAGATTCATCATTATGGATTCCGAATTATCGATGCTCGATAGGACAAGCATTGTGCTTGTTTCTGGGGCAATGTAAAACAGTTTAGACCAGTTTAGGACGATCAAGATCGAGGGGAAACTGTAAAAGAAAATGTATTGAGAACTATTAAAACTTATTATGTTTATGTAAACCATGAGATTATATTATAAACATTGAATTCTATGATGTAAAAGATGTAAATAATGTTGAACTTATAGATAATACAAGCATATAGTATTTTTTTTATTTTTTTTTTCAAACGTATATGCTTGTACATATCTATATCTTCAATATTTTTTATTAATATTTTAACTGTGTTGTGAAAACTTGTCAAATAATATGAGTTAAATATAATATAATATAATATAAAGGAAAAATAATATTGTATCGCTTATAATTATTATGACTCGACTTTTTTTATTTTATTCAATATATTGATTGATAGATAAATATTAATATTTACAGTTTCAAAATAAAATGGCTTCCCGTTCAGATGAAACTTACATCCAAAGAAAAATTGATGAAAAATACGAATTATTAGAAAAAACTTTGGATGAAGAAGACGAAGAAGAAAAAAAATATAAAAATAAAATTAAAGCAATAAACAAAAAAATTAAAAAATTAAAAAATTAAAAAAAACAACTTAAACTAGAATACGAACAATCGCAATATACATTTTATAAATGTAAATTATGTATAAGAAATTCTGTGCATTTACTGCACAGAGAACTAGAATCTTTGAATATAGAATAAAACTATATTCAAAACTAATATGTAATAATATAATTAGTAATTATTATATCATTGTAAATAAATATATATATATACGTATATTCAATGTTGTTTAATAAATAATCGTAGATTTCGAGTTCACCAACATTCACAAGACAAATTATGTACTGATATCAGGTGCCATTTCAAATAGTCTAGACCGCTTTAAAATAAGAAAACTAGAAGGAAGACCGTTATTACTACCGGAAAACCGAGAAGTAAGACCAATGAAGGACAAGGAAATAATAGTGGCGCGAACAGCTTCGGCACGAATTTTGAAGGTAAAAACGGAGATGAGAGACATCTGATTAGATCAACTCAATCGAAGTTTGATGGCACCAGTAAATAGTCTGAATGTAACGTACATAAGGAACTATATACTGTGTGACAACAAAATTAACATAATAGTAGCATGGGGCGGCAGTTCGGACAAAATCATATTACAAGAATTAGGATTAACAGAATTTCCATTATTAAATTTACGTTGTATTTTATACCCATCTAATGTTGAATATGACTGCATAAGATACTGATAATAACAAAATATTTTCAATCAATACGCCGCGCTCGATATCTCCAATCATTACTTTTGATCATCTAGGCACGGAGGAAATCGTACAGGTGAAACGACTGTGGTTTGCATTTGGGATGATGAAAACGACGTGTTTGATTTGTATTGAACACAGAAAACATGCATATTGTGCATGTTTAGCATAGCGTCGATCGTATAATTGTGTGTACGTACAGCAGATGCATTTGAAAACTGTGATGAAGTAAGAGAAAATAAAACTATTAGATGAAAATGTAGAAGACCAACGCATATTCTGAATGTATTCAATCAATACAAAAATTTAATTAATTCTAAATTATTTGAATGTGATAATTATGATATACAATCTGATTATTTGTTTGGATCAATAAAGAAAATTAAAATGAAATACATTTCATAAATATTGGATGACAATCACAAAGGATTAAGACAAGATACAACGTAGGATGAAGATGGTAAACCTTAGTACAGATTCATTGTAAAAATACATTATTTTTTGTTGATAATAAAACATTTAAAAATAATAAAACGAAATTAATAATCAAATTATTTTATAAAAAATTATCAAAACAAAATTTTATTTTACGCTTGTGATGTTTTTATAAATGGTCATATTATTTAATTAAAACTCTTCCATACGATATTTTTTCATAAAACATAAAAAATAATGTATGATATAATATTTTTAAAAGAAATATAATTTTTTTTTAAATTTTTTTTAATAATGTTTACTACAATATATTAACATTGTAGCATAAAAAAATAAATGTTTTTTTTTCAATATTTTTCTGGTAGTTACTTATATTTAAAGATAGGTATTTACATATTTACCACGTACCCAATTAATAACAATAATAGCTTAAGTTACATAGATAACACTCATTTGATTCCTAAATTATTTTGAAATACAGAATAAAGATAAAATTAATTATACACACTATATAACAACTACTTTTTTAAATATTCTTAACACAATGCATTACAACTTGTTCACTGTTAATATACCGTGTTTCCTATAACTCTGTTATATTTGGGCATATAATATACCAGTTGTGCTTAAAATACAAACATGCTTTTACCACATAGGTAAGCAATTTAGCTAACCTTTACAACCAAAAATGTATGTTTCAGATTTGGGTTGTAATTTAACTTATTTATTCAAATATACATTTATGAGCTTGCAGATTGTTACACCACGCCAGGGGCTCATACATATGCGTTCATTGAGTAATACATCAAATCATAGCTAACTTGACCATATATATCATCAGTTGAATTTTCAACTTACAAATATTATACACAATAATGTTAACACGTATAAAACATTTTTTTTTTTTTAGTTTGAAACATTGTATATCAATGTTAATGCATATGTGGTAGATAACAAAAATAGCTATTATATAAGTATACACAATTAATAGTTAAGTTATAATGTATCTCATAATAAAATAAGGATTCAAATATTTTGTTTTATGAAAAATATTTTAATTGTAGCTTATGTAAAAACCAGATAAATTTTTTAATTTATAATTCATAACCAAATTATATCATTAATTCATTATTTTCAATTAAATATATATGTTACTATTATACTGTAAATTTACCTATGAACAAATAATCATCAGCAAGCATAAAATTATTTTTACTTGATATAATAATTGAAACTATTCTTAATATAGATATTTTCATGACAAAAAAATGAAAATTGTATTTGTAATAATGAATTTAAATTATCACACCAATTGTAGAAGTTTAAAGGTGACCAGTCATTACAACAACAGGTAACCTTTGTAGTATATTACAACAACAAAATAATGTATTATGGAACATATGACAATGTAGTAGGTTGACCATCCATATAACTACACTGTAAAAAATGTTGTTAAATTTCAACATGTAATAAGTTGTATATGATTTAGGGGTGGAATGTGTAGATGACTTAAAATTATTAAATTTTGAAGCTGATCTACAAGGTATAATGAAAGTAATACAGTGTCGTAAATTAAACCTAGAACTGTCAAAAGGTATATTAAAATGTAATACTCTAAGCAAAAATATTCATAACTGATTTAATAAGTTATTTAAAATTGCAGATGTTACAATACATTGTATTTCAAATAACAATTCCCAAATGCAATGAAAAATAAACAATTTGAGGACAATGCAGAATACATATCAAAACAACTTTCGCATCATATATATTATTTAAAAAGAAAGGAACGACACGAGTTAAGACAGATTGGCTCATTACATCAACATTCTAGTGGTCCTTCAAGAATGTTCAACCAAAAAAAAAATAGATTTGGAACTCATCCTGAGCGATTTGCACCAAATGATATGCCAGAAGGAGAAAACACTAGTACCTTAAACCAAAAAAGAGCCTGGTTAAAAGCAACATACATGTTGGTTGATATAGACTGGAACCGCGTCAACAGGTATTATATTATATTAATAATAATCTAGGACTCTGGTCATTTAAAAAATTTTTGTGATAAACCTTTTTTATTTTCGCAGAGAGACCAACAGTAAATGGGATCTTTAGAAATACTGTTTTAAAATATTTAATAAGATAATATAGATTTTGCTATACATATATATTTAATTATATTATTTTATTATTTTTATTACTTGACAAGACCTTTTCAAAAGATATTTCTGGACATAGTAGGCAAACTACCTACATCCTATAGGAATAACTCTTATATATTAACTATTCAAGATGACCTAACAAAATTTGTATTAACAATACCTTTAAATGACCATACAGCCAATACAATGGCTAAGGCATTTGTTACTAATTTCGTATATATTCATGGGATACCTATGAATATATTAACAGATAACGGTCCCGAATTTGTAGGTGAAATATTCACAGAAGTATGGAATATTCTTAAAATTAATTAAATTATGTCTAGTGTATATCGACCGCAAACAAACGGGGCTCTCGAACGAGCTCATAAAGTAATAAAGGAAATGCTTAGGCATACAATAGATAAGCGCGCACAAAATTGGTGCGAGCACCTGCCATTTGTAATATTTGCATATAATTCAGCTATACATGAAAGTACCAACTTCCAACCATACGAGTTACTATATGGTAACCCAGTCGAGTTACCGTCACCTTTACAAAAGCGAACCGAACCATGTTATACATATGATAATTATGCATATGAAATGAAACAAAAAATGCAAGCAGTATACGGACTTGCAATGGAACTGCTTATAAAGACTAAACATCAGACAAAAGAAAACTATGTTAAAGGACAGAATGAACAGAATATACACGTAGGAGATTAGAAAACGCGGTACAAGAGGAAAAAGTAAGGACATTCTGCAATCAACTAGTGATATGCATACAAAAATAATTATAATATTAGGAATAATGGTAGTTTATATTTTATATGGTGCATATAAAAATAAAGAAAAATACCGTAGTCATAGAATAGTAGTTCCTAGAGTAGAAGTAACTACATTATAAAATATTTAACAGGAAAAAAAAATATGAGTACCGCAAGAGAATTACTTAAATTCATGGACCATTTCCATTTCACGCTGTACGAAGATGAGCATTCGGTACAATTACGTGATGGTAGTCAGACGCCGGTCTGTCTATTAAAGCATTTGGCGAGGGCCAACCAGAGAAGCGGGTTCCTTTTAAACAGGACAAGGATACATGCGATACAAGACGTTTTTACCACCTTTATTGATTGGCAGAATGAGGAAAATTTCAAAATAAAATTAATAAAATGGAATCTCGTTCAAACGAAACGTTCATCAAACGAAAAATTGAAGAAAAATATGAATTACTTGAAAAAACTTTGGACGAAGGAGACGAAGAAGAAAATATACATAAAAACAAAATTAAAACATCCACCAAAAAATTCAAAAATTGAAATATGAAAGTGTCCTACTTAATCTTACCGAAGGACATAATTTAATATGCAAAAAGAAACATAAAGTAACTCACGCCCATGATCCACGCACAGATGTCATATACACAAAATGTATATTCGATTACGTGGTTAGGATATACAAGTATGAAAATCTGATAAGTCATTTAGAATACGAACACAAGTACAGTGGAAGGGAATGAGGAAGGATGTACGACAATATATAGAAAAATGCAAATCATGTCAAAAGAATAAAAATTCTATTATAATATTAGGAATAATGGTAGTTTATAGTTTTTATAGTGTTTATAAAAATAAACAAAAATACCGTAGTCATAGAATAGTAGTTCCTAGAGTAGAAGTAACTACATTATAAAATATTTAATAGGAAAAAATATGAGCACGGCAAGAGACCTAGTTAAGTTTATGGACCATCTCCGATATACATTACACGAGGACGAACATACCACACAAGAATATAATATTATTACTACAGTATTACGAATGGTGTACGTGGCACAATATATTAATTACTATTAACGAGTGCTACAAGGAAAAGTTAGTTTCTAAAGTACTAGAGGAGCCATAGCGAATACTTAAGTGTGACCTTGTAAAGGACCATGTAATCTGACTGTTGTCTACTATATGAAGGCTCCAAAGCAGGGAGACCAGTCACACTATTTCTGCGTGACAACTAGTTGACAGTATTCAAGCTAGATATGTTTGTCTTAAATTGTAACTTTACTCTGAGTGCTTAAAAAGTATTAACCGCTAACCTTTGGTCAATAAATTTATAATAATAATTAATTTGACCACGTGTTACTTCATTTGATTCGACCTTGTCAACCGAACTCCACATCTGGATCCCAACATTGTAGTAGGACCTGAAGCAGATTCAGGGTTAATCGAAACCATAAATTCGGAAAATAATGATAGTTTGGAGGAGAGTACAGATGTAAGCCAAAACAATATAACATTAATAAGTCTCCTTGATACCTCGAATAAAATTTCGAATCAATTAGACTTCGTAACGGCTTTAAGGTTCCTTCCGGAGTTCTCAGAGGGTAGTGAAACCGATTTAGCATCTTTTATTGCTAGGTGCGAGTTTGTTTTCTCTAAAATACCCGAGGCTCGCCGCATCTGTCTCATTTATATTTATATTTGAAATTCAATAGTGTCATGTCATCCCCGCCAAATATAACCATTACGGAAATCGACTTGGGTGCATTTTATGAATGGCCTGATGACATAAAAATAATCTTAAATACACTACTACTGGAAGAATGCATTGTAAACGAAGAGTTGCTGAAGAAATGGCGAAAGTTTTATTTCATTATCACATTTGACACACTAATTAGCTACGCGATGTTTTATTACAACACTAGGGTACACACGTCGACTAGGTACACACCTTACGAGTTGGTTTTCGGGAAAAAACCGATAATTCCTTCGGCATTTATACAGGCGCCGGAGCCACGTTGTAATTATGATGACTCAGATTTATAACGAGTGATGCAGGAAACACATCAAATTGCAAGAGATAGTCTAATCGAGAAAAAGAATACGAATAAGCCATACTACGACCAAACTACAAATCCACTCGAACTACATGTAGGAGATAAGGTATTATTAAAAGAACATAACAAAAAAAATGCGTTATGTTTGAATTGGACAGGTCCGTACGAAATAATAATGATACACGACAACGAGAATATAACAATATTAAGAAGGGGAGGAAGGACTAATAATAATGCAAAAAAATATTTCGAGACCGATTTATGAACACTTCGGTGTCATAACACATATGTATATTTAGCTATAGGATCCTCCAATTTTCTTTATTGTTATAAGTCGTCATAAGTTATCATTATTACATAAGTTTTGTTTTTTTTTTTTTTTGTTTTAATACTACTAAAAGATTCATCATTATGGATTCCGAATTATCGATGCTCGATAGGACAAGCATTGTGCTTGTTTCTGGGGCAATGTAAAACAGTTTAGACCAGTTTAGGACGATCAAGATCGAGGGGAAACTGTAAAAGAAAATGTATTGAGAACTATTAAAACTTATTATGTTTATGTAAACCATGAGATTATATTATAAACATTGAATTCTATGATGTAAAAGATGTAAATAATGTTGAACTTATAGATAATACAAGCATATAGTATTTTTTTTATTTTTTTTTTCAAACGTATATGCTTGTACATATCTATATCTTCAATATTTTTTATTAATATTTTAACTGTGTTGTGAAAACTTGTCAAATAATATGAGTTAAATATAATATAATATAATATAAAGGAAAAATAATATTGTATCGCTTATAATTATTATGACTCGACTTTTTTTATTTTATTCAATATATTGATTGATAGATAAATATTAATATTTACAGTTTCAAAATAAAATGGCTTCCCGTTCAGATGAAACTTACATCCAAAGAAAAATTGATGAAAAATACGAATTATTAGAAAAAACTTTGGATGAAGAAGACGAAGAAGAAAAAAAATATAAAAATAAAATTAAAGCAATAAACAAAAAAATTAAAAAATTAAAAAATTAAAAAAAACAACTTAAACTAGAATACGAACAATCGCAATATACATTTTATAAATGTAAATTATGTATAAGAAATTCTGTGCATTTACTGCACAGAGAACTAGAATCTTTGAATATAGAATAAAACTATATTCAAAACTAATATGTAATAATATAATTAGTAATTATTATATCATTGTAAATAAATATATATATATATACGTATATTCAATGTTGTTTAATAAATAATCGTAGATTTCGAGTTCACCAACATTCACAAGACAAATTATGTACTGATATCAGGTGCCATTTCAAATAGTCTAGACCGCTTTAAAATAAGAAAACTAGAAGGAAGACCGTTATTACTACCGGAAAACCGAGAAGTAAGACCAATGAAGGACAAGGAAATAATAGTGGCGCGAACAGCTTCGGCACGAATTTTGAAGGTAAAAACGGAGATGAGAGACATCTGATTAGATCAACTCAATCGAAGTTTGATGGCACCAGTAAATAGTCTGAATGTAACGTACATAAGGAACTATATACTGTGTGACAACAAAATTAACATAATAGTAGCATGGGGCGGCAGTTCGGACAAAATCATATTACAAGAATTAGGATTAACAGAATTTCCATTATTAAATTTACGTTGTATTTTATACCCATCTAATGTTGAATATGACTGCATAAGATACTGATAATAACAAAATATTTTCAATCAATACGCCGCGCTCGATATCTCCAATCATTACTTTTGATCATCTAGGCACGGAGGAAATCGTACAGGTGAAACGACTGTGGTTTGCATTTGGGATGATGAAAACGACGTGTTTGATTTGTATTGAACACAGAAAACATGCATATTGTGCATGTTTAGCATAGCGTCGATCGTATAATTGTGTGTACGTACAGCAGATGCATTTGAAAACTGTGATGAAGTAAGAGAAAATAAAACTATTAGATGAAAATGTAGAAGACCAACGCATATTCTGAATGTATTCAATCAATACAAAAATTTAATTAATTCTAAATTATTTGAATGTGATAATTATGATATACAATCTGATTATTTGTTTGGATCAATAAAGAAAATTAAAATGAAATACATTTCATAAATATTGGATGACAATCACAAAGGATTAAGACAAGATACAACGTAGGATGAAGATGGTAAACCTTAGTACAGATTCATTGTAAAAATACATTATTTTTTGTTGATAATAAAACATTTAAAAATAATAAAACGAAATTAATAATCAAATTATTTTATAAAAAATTATCAAAACAAAATTTTATTTTACGCTTGTGATGTTTTTATAAATGGTCATATTATTTAATTAAAACTCTTCCATACGATATTTTTTCATAAAACATAAAAAATAATGTATGATATAATATTTTTAAAAGAAATATAATTTTTTTTTAAATTTTTTTTAATAATGTTTACTACAATATATTAACATTGTAGCATAAAAAAATAAATGTTTTTTTTTCAATATTTTTCTGGTAGTTACTTATATTTAAAGATAGGTATTTACATATTTACCACGTACCCAATTAATAACAATAATAGCTTAAGTTACATAGATAACACTCATTTGATTCCTAAATTATTTTGAAATACAGAATAAAGATAAAATTAATTATACACACTATATAACAACTACTTTTTTAAATATTCTTAACACAATGCATTACAACTTGTTCACTGTTAATATACCGTGTTTCCTATAACTCTGTTATATTTGGGCATATAATATACCAGTTGTGCTTAAAATACAAACATGCTTTTACCACATAGGTAAGCAATTTAGCTAACCTTTACAACCAAAAATGTATGTTTCAGATTTGGGTTGTAATTTAACTTATTTATTCAAATATACATTTATGAGCTTGCAGATTGTTACACCACGCCAGGGGCTCATACATATGCGTTCATTGAGTAATACATCAAATCATAGCTAACTTGACCATATATATCATCAGTTGAATTTTCAACTTACAAATATTATACACAATAATGTTAACACGTATAAAACATTTTTTTTTTTTTAGTTTGAAACATTGTATATCAATGTTAATGCATATGTGGTAGATAACAAAAATAGCTATTATATAAGTATACACAATTAATAGTTAAGTTATAATGTATCTCATAATAAAATAAGGATTCAAATATTTTGTTTTATGAAAAATATTTTAATTGTAGCTTATGTAAAAACCAGATAAATTTTTTAATTTATAATTCATAACCAAATTATATCATTAATTCATTATTTTCAATTAAATATATATGTTACTATTATACTGTAAATTTACCTATGAACAAATAATCATCAGCAAGCATAAAATTATTTTTACTTGATATAATAATTGAAACTATTCTTAATATAGATATTTTCATGACAAAAAAATGAAAATTGTATTTGTAATAATGAATTTAAATTATCACACCAATTGTAGAAGTTTAAAGGTGACCAGTCATTACAACAACAGGTAACCTTTGTAGTATATTACAACAACAAAATAATGTATTATGGAACATATGACAATGTAGTAGGTTGACCATCCATATAACTACACTGTAAAAAATGTTGTTAAATTTCAACATGTAATAAGTTGTATATGATTTAGGGGTGGAATGTGTAGATGACTTAAAATTATTAAATTTTGAAGCTGATCTACAAGGTATAATGAAAGTAATACAGTGTCGTAAATTAAACCTAGAACTGTCAAAAGGTATATTAAAATGTAATACTCTAAGCAAAAATATTCATAACTGATTTAATAAGTTATTTAAAATTGCAGATGTTACAATACATTGTATTTCAAATAACAATTCCCAAATGCAATGAAAAATAAACAATTTGAGGACAATGCAGAATACATATCAAAACAACTTTCGCATCATATATATTATTTAAAAAGAAAGGAACGACACGAGTTAAGACAGATTGGCTCATTACATCAACATTCTAGTGGTCCTTCAAGAATGTTCAACCAAAAAAAAAATAGATTTGGAACTCATCCTGAGCGATTTGCACCAAATGATATGCCAGAAGGAGAAAACACTAGTACCTTAAACCAAAAAAGAGCCTGGTTAAAAGCAACATACATGTTGGTTGATATAGACTGGAACCGCGTCAACAGGTATTATATTATATTAATAATAATCTAGGACTCTGGTCATTTAAAAAATTTTTGTGATAAACCTTTTTTATTTTCGCAGAGAGACCAACAGTAAATGGGATCTTTAGAAATACTGTTTTAAAATATTTAATAAGATAATATAGATTTTGCTATACATATATATTTAATTATATTATTTTATTATTTTTATTACTTGACAAGACCTTTTCAAAAGATATTTCTGGACATAGTAGGCAAACTACCTACATCCTATAGGAATAACTCTTATATATTAACTATTCAAGATGACCTAACAAAATTTGTATTAACAATACCTTTAAATGACCATACAGCCAATACAATGGCTAAGGCATTTGTTACTAATTTCGTATATATTCATGGGATACCTATGAATATATTAACAGATAACGGTCCCGAATTTGTAGGTGAAATATTCACAGAAGTATGGAATATTCTTAAAATTAATTAAATTATGTCTAGTGTATATCGACCGCAAACAAACGGGGCTCTCGAACGAGCTCATAAAGTAATAAAGGAAATGCTTAGGCATACAATAGATAAGCGCGCACAAAATTGGTGCGAGCACCTGCCATTTGTAATATTTGCATATAATTCAGCTATACATGAAAGTACCAACTTCCAACCATACGAGTTACTATATGGTAACCCAGTCGAGTTACCGTCACCTTTACAAAAGCGAACCGAACCATGTTATACATATGATAATTATGCATATGAAATGAAACAAAAAATGCAAGCAGTATACGGACTTGCAATGGAACTGCTTATAAAGACTAAACATCAGACAAAAGAAAACTATGTTAAAGGACAGAATGAACAGAATATACACGTAGGAGATTAGAAAACGCGGTACAAGAGGAAAAAGTAAGGACATTCTGCAATCAACTAGTGATATGCATACAAAAATAATTATAATATTAGGAATAATGGTAGTTTATATTTTATATGGTGCATATAAAAATAAAGAAAAATACCGTAGTCATAGAATAGTAGTTCCTAGAGTAGAAGTAACTACATTATAAAATATTTAACAGGAAAAAAAAATATGAGTACCGCAAGAGAATTACTTAAATTCATGGACCATTTCCATTTCACGCTGTACGAAGATGAGCATTCGGTACAATTACGTGATGGTAGTCAGACGCCGGTCTGTCTATTAAAGCATTTGGCGAGGGCCAACCAGAGAAGCGGGTTCCTTTTAAACAGGACAAGGATACATGCGATACAAGACGTTTTTACCACCTTTATTGATTGGCAGAATGAGGAAAATTTCAAAATAAAATTAATAAAATGGAATCTCGTTCAAACGAAACGTTCATCAAACGAAAAATTGAAGAAAAATATGAATTACTTGAAAAAACTTTGGACGAAGGAGACGAAGAAGAAAATATACATAAAAACAAAATTAAAACATCCACCAAAAAATTCAAAAATTGAAATATGAAAGTGTCCTACTTAATCTTACCGAAGGACATAATTTAATATGCAAAAAGAAACATAAAGTAACTCACGCCCATGATCCACGCACAGATGTCATATACACAAAATGTATATTCGATTACGTGGTTAGGATATACAAGTATGAAAATCTGATAAGTCATTTAGAATACGAACACAAGTACAGTGGAAGGGAATGAGGAAGGATGTACGACAATATATAGAAAAATGCAAATCATGTCAAAAGAATAAAAATTCTATTATAATATTAGGAATAATGGTAGTTTATAGTTTTTATAGTGTTTATAAAAATAAACAAAAATACCGTAGTCATAGAATAGTAGTTCCTAGAGTAGAAGTAACTACATTATAAAATATTTAATAGGAAAAAATATGAGCACGGCAAGAGACCTAGTTAAGTTTATGGACCATCTCCGATATACATTACACGAGGACGAACATACCACACAAGAATATAATATTATTACTACAGTATTACGAATGGTGTACGTGGCACAATATATTAATTACTATTAACGAGTGCTACAAGGAAAAGTTAGTTTCTAAAGTACTAGAGGAGCCATAGCGAATACTTAAGTGTGACCTTGTAAAGGACCATGTAATCTGACTGTTGTCTACTATATGAAGGCTCCAAAGCAGGGAGACCAGTCACACTATTTCTGCGTGACAACTAGTTGACAGTATTCAAGCTAGATATGTTTGTCTTAAATTGTAACTTTACTCTGAGTGCTTAAAAAGTATTAACCGCTAACCTTTGGTCAATAAATTTATAATAATAATTAATTTGACCACGTGTTACTTCATTTGATTCGACCTTGTCAACCGAACTCCACATCTGGATCCCAACATTGTAGTAGGACCTGAAGCAGATTCAGGGTTAATCGAAACCATAAATTCGGAAAATAATGATAGTTTGGAGGAGAGTACAGATGTAAGCCAAAACAATATAACATTAATAAGTCTCCTTGATACCTCGAATAAAATTTCGAATCAATTAGACTTCGTAACGGCTTTAAGGTTCCTTCCGGAGTTCTCAGAGGGTAGTGAAACCGATTTAGCATCTTTTATTGCTAGGTGCGAGTTTGTTTTCTCTAAAATACCCGAGGCTCGCCGCATCTGTCTCATTTATATTTATATTTGAAATTCAATAGTGTCATGTCATCCCCGCCAAATATAACCATTACGGAAATCGACTTGGGTGCATTTTATGAATGGCCTGATGACATAAAAATAATCTTAAATACACTACTACTGGAAGAATGCATTGTAAACGAAGAGTTGCTGAAGAAATGGCGAAAGTTTTATTTCATTATCACATTTGACACACTAATTAGCTACGCGATGTTTTATTACAACACTAGGGTACACACGTCGACTAGGTACACACCTTACGAGTTGGTTTTCGGGAAAAAACCGATAATTCCTTCGGCATTTATACAGGCGCCGGAGCCACGTTGTAATTATGATGACTCAGATTTATAACGAGTGATGCAGGAAACACATCAAATTGCAAGAGATAGTCTAATCGAGAAAAAGAATACGAATAAGCCATACTACGACCAAACTACAAATCCACTCGAACTACATGTAGGAGATAAGGTATTATTAAAAGAACATAACAAAAAAAATGCGTTATGTTTGAATTGGACAGGTCCGTACGAAATAATAATGATACACGACAACGAGAATATAACAATATTAAGAAGGGGAGGAAGGACTAATAATAATGCAAAAAAATATTTCGAGACCGATTTATGAACACTTCGGTGTCATAACACATATGTATATTTAGCTATAGGATCCTCCAATTTTCTTTATTGTTATAAGTCGTCATAAGTTATCATTATTACATAAGTTTTGTTTTTTTTTTTTTTTGTTTTAATACTACTAAAAGATTCATCATTATGGATTCCGAATTATCGATGCTCGATAGGACAAGCATTGTGCTTGTTTCTGGGGCAATGTAAAACAGTTTAGACCAGTTTAGGACGATCAAGATCGAGGGGAAACTGTAAAAGAAAATGTATTGAGAACTATTAAAACTTATTATGTTTATGTAAACCATGAGATTATATTATAAACATTGAATTCTATGATGTAAAAGATGTAAATAATGTTGAACTTATAGATAATACAAGCATATAGTATTTTTTTTATTTTTTTTTTCAAACGTATATGCTTGTACATATCTATATCTTCAATATTTTTTATTAATATTTTAACTGTGTTGTGAAAACTTGTCAAATAATATGAGTTAAATATAATATAATATAATATAAAGGAAAAATAATATTGTATCGCTTATAATTATTATGACTCGACTTTTTTTATTTTATTCAATATATTGATTGATAGATAAATATTAATATTTACAGTTTCAAAATAAAATGGCTTCCCGTTCAGATGAAACTTACATCCAAAGAAAAATTGATGAAAAATACGAATTATTAGAAAAAACTTTGGATGAAGAAGACGAAGAAGAAAAAAAATATAAAAATAAAATTAAAGCAATAAACAAAAAAATTAAAAAATTAAAAAATTAAAAAAAACAACTTAAACTAGAATACGAACAATCGCAATATACATTTTATAAATGTAAATTATGTATAAGAAATTCTGTGCATTTACTGCACAGAGAACTAGAATCTTTGAATATAGAATAAAACTATATTCAAAACTAATATGTAATAATATAATTAGTAATTATTATATCATTGTAAATAAATATATATATATATACGTATATTCAATGTTGTTTAATAAATAATCGTAGATTTCGAGTTCACCAACATTCACAAGACAAATTATGTACTGATATCAGGTGCCATTTCAAATAGTCTAGACCGCTTTAAAATAAGAAAACTAGAAGGAAGACCGTTATTACTACCGGAAAACCGAGAAGTAAGACCAATGAAGGACAAGGAAATAATAGTGGCGCGAACAGCTTCGGCACGAATTTTGAAGGTAAAAACGGAGATGAGAGACATCTGATTAGATCAACTCAATCGAAGTTTGATGGCACCAGTAAATAGTCTGAATGTAACGTACATAAGGAACTATATACTGTGTGACAACAAAATTAACATAATAGTAGCATGGGGCGGCAGTTCGGACAAAATCATATTACAAGAATTAGGATTAACAGAATTTCCATTATTAAATTTACGTTGTATTTTATACCCATCTAATGTTGAATATGACTGCATAAGATACTGATAATAACAAAATATTTTCAATCAATACGCCGCGCTCGATATCTCCAATCATTACTTTTGATCATCTAGGCACGGAGGAAATCGTACAGGTGAAACGACTGTGGTTTGCATTTGGGATGATGAAAACGACGTGTTTGATTTGTATTGAACACAGAAAACATGCATATTGTGCATGTTTAGCATAGCGTCGATCGTATAATTGTGTGTACGTACAGCAGATGCATTTGAAAACTGTGATGAAGTAAGAGAAAATAAAACTATTAGATGAAAATGTAGAAGACCAACGCATATTCTGAATGTATTCAATCAATACAAAAATTTAATTAATTCTAAATTATTTGAATGTGATAATTATGATATACAATCTGATTATTTGTTTGGATCAATAAAGAAAATTAAAATGAAATACATTTCATAAATATTGGATGACAATCACAAAGGATTAAGACAAGATACAACGTAGGATGAAGATGGTAAACCTTAGTACAGATTCATTGTAAAAATACATTATTTTTTGTTGATAATAAAACATTTAAAAATAATAAAACGAAATTAATAATCAAATTATTTTATAAAAAATTATCAAAACAAAATTTTATTTTACGCTTGTGATGTTTTTATAAATGGTCATATTATTTAATTAAAACTCTTCCATACGATATTTTTTCATAAAACATAAAAAATAATGTATGATATAATATTTTTAAAAGAAATATAATTTTTTTTAAATTTTTTTTAATAATGTTTACTACAATATATTAACATTGTAGCATAAAAAAATAAATGTTTTTTTTTCAATATTTTTCTGGTAGTTACTTATATTTAAAGATAGGTATTTACATATTTACCACGTACCCAATTAATAACAATAATAGCTTAAGTTACATAGATAACACTCATTTGATTCCTAAATTATTTTGAAATACAGAATAAAGATAAAATTAATTATACACACTATATAACAACTACTTTTTTAAATATTCTTAACACAATGCATTACAACTTGTTCACTGTTAATATACCGTGTTTCCTATAACTCTGTTATATTTGGGCATATAATATACCAGTTGTGCTTAAAATACAAACATGCTTTTACCACATAGGTAAGCAATTTAGCTAACCTTTACAACCAAAAATGTATGTTTCAGATTTGGGTTGTAATTTAACTTATTTATTCAAATATACATTTATGAGCTTGCAGATTGTTACACCACGCCAGGGGCTCATACATATGCGTTCATTGAGTAATACATCAAATCATAGCTAACTTGACCATATATATCATCAGTTGAATTTTCAACTTACAAATATTATACACAATAATGTTAACACGTATAAAACATTTTTTTTTTTTAGTTTGAAACATTGTATATCAATGTTAATGCATATGTGGTAGATAACAAAAATAGCTATTATATAAGTATACACAATTAATAGTTAAGTTATAATGTATCTCATAATAAAATAAGGATTCAAATATTTTGTTTTATGAAAAATATTTTAATTGTAGCTTATGTAAAAACCAGATAAATTTTTTAATTTATAATTCATAACCAAATTATATCATTAATTCATTATTTTCAATTAAATATATATGTTACTATTATACTGTAAATTTACCTATGAACAAATAATCATCAGCAAGCATAAAATTATTTTTACTTGATATAATAATTGAAACTATTCTTAATATAGATATTTTCATGACAAAAAAATGAAAATTGTATTTGTAATAATGAATTTAAATTATCACACCAATTGTAGAAGTTTAAAGGTGACCAGTCATTACAACAACAGGTAACCTTTGTAGTATATTACAACAACAAAATAATGTATTATGGAACATATGACAATGTAGTAGGTTGACCATCCATATAACTACACTGTAAAAAATGTTGTTAAATTTCAACATGTAATAAGTTGTATATGATTTAGGGGTGGAATGTGTAGATGACTTAAAATTATTAAATTTTGAAGCTGATCTACAAGGTATAATGAAAGTAATACAGTGTCGTAAATTAAACCTAGAACTGTCAAAAGGTATATTAAAATGTAATACTCTAAGCAAAAATATTCATAACTGATTTAATAAGTTATTTAAAATTGCAGATGTTACAATACATTGTATTTCAAATAACAATTCCCAAATGCAATGAAAAATAAACAATTTGAGGACAATGCAGAATACATATCAAAACAACTTTCGCATCATATATATTATTTAAAAAGAAAGGAACGACACGAGTTAAGACAGATTGGCTCATTACATCAACATTCTAGTGGTCCTTCAAGAATGTTCAACCAAAAAAAAAATAGATTTGGAACTCATCCTGAGCGATTTGCACCAAATGATATGCCAGAAGGAGAAAACACTAGTACCTTAAACCAAAAAAGAGCCTGGTTAAAAGCAACATACATGTTGGTTGATATAGACTGGAACCGCGTCAACAGGTATTATATTATATTAATAATAATCTAGGACTCTGGTCATTTAAAAAATTTTTGTGATAAACCTTTTTTATTTTCGCAGAGAGACCAACAGTAAATGGGATCTTTAGAAATACTGTTTTAAAATATTTAATAAGATAATATAGATTTTGCTATACATATATATTTAATTATATTATTTTATTATTTTTATTACTTGACAAGACCTTTTCAAAAGATATTTCTGGACATAGTAGGCAAACTACCTACATCCTATAGGAATAACTCTTATATATTAACTATTCAAGATGACCTAACAAAATTTGTATTAACAATACCTTTAAATGACCATACAGCCAATACAATGGCTAAGGCATTTGTTACTAATTTCGTATATATTCATGGGATACCTATGAATATATTAACAGATAACGGTCCCGAATTTGTAGGTGAAATATTCACAGAAGTATGGAATATTCTTAAAATTAATTAAATTATGTCTAGTGTATATCGACCGCAAACAAACGGGGCTCTCGAACGAGCTCATAAAGTAATAAAGGAAATGCTTAGGCATACAATAGATAAGCGCGCACAAAATTGGTGCGAGCACCTGCCATTTGTAATATTTGCATATAATTCAGCTATACATGAAAGTACCAACTTCCAACCATACGAGTTACTATATGGTAACCCAGTCGAGTTACCGTCACCTTTACAAAAGCGAACCGAACCATGTTATACATATGATAATTATGCATATGAAATGAAACAAAAAATGCAAGCAGTATACGGACTTGCAATGGAACTGCTTATAAAGACTAAACATCAGACAAAAGAAAACTATGTTAAAGGACAGAATGAACAGAATATACACGTAGGAGATTAGAAAACGCGGTACAAGAGGAAAAAGTAAGGACATTCTGCAATCAACTAGTGATATGCATACAAAAATAATTATAATATTAGGAATAATGGTAGTTTATATTTTATATGGTGCATATAAAAATAAAGAAAAATACCGTAGTCATAGAATAGTAGTTCCTAGAGTAGAAGTAACTACATTATAAAATATTTAACAGGAAAAAAAAATATGAGTACCGCAAGAGAATTACTTAAATTCATGGACCATTTCCATTTCACGCTGTACGAAGATGAGCATTCGGTACAATTACGTGATGGTAGTCAGACGCCGGTCTGTCTATTAAAGCATTTGGCGAGGGCCAACCAGAGAAGCGGGTTCCTTTTAAACAGGACAAGGATACATGCGATACAAGACGTTTTTACCACCTTTATTGATTGGCAGAATGAGGAAAATTTCAAAATAAAATTAATAAAATGGAATCTCGTTCAAACGAAACGTTCATCAAACGAAAAATTGAAGAAAAATATGAATTACTTGAAAAAACTTTGGACGAAGGAGACGAAGAAGAAAATATACATAAAAACAAAATTAAAACATCCACCAAAAAATTCAAAAATTGAAATATGAAAGTGTCCTACTTAATCTTACCGAAGGACATAATTTAATATGCAAAAAGAAACATAAAGTAACTCACGCCCATGATCCACGCACAGATGTCATATACACAAAATGTATATTCGATTACGTGGTTAGGATATACAAGTATGAAAATCTGATAAGTCATTTAGAATACGAACACAAGTACAGTGGAAGGGAATGAGGAAGGATGTACGACAATATATAGAAAAATGCAAATCATGTCAAAAGAATAAAAATTCTATTATAATATTAGGAATAATGGAAGTAATACAGTGTCGTAAATTAAACCTAGAACTGTCAAAAGGTATATTAAAATGTAATACTCTAAGCAAAAATATTCATAACTGATTTAATAAGTTATTTAAAATTGCAGATGTTACAATACATTGTATTTCAAATAACAATTCCCAAATGCAATGAAAAATAAACAATTTGAGGACAATGCAGAATACATATCAAAACAACTTTCGCATCATATATATTATTTAAAAAGAAAGGAACGACACGAGTTAAGACAGATTGGCTCATTACATCAACATTCTAGTGGTCCTTCAAGAATGTTCAACCAAAAAAAAAATAGATTTGGAACTCATCCTGAGCGATTTGCACCAAATGATATGCCAGAAGGAGAAAACACTAGTACCTTAAACCAAAAAAGAGCCTGGTTAAAAGCAACATACATGTTGGTTGATATAGACTGGAACCGCGTCAACAGGTATTATATTATATTAATAATAATCTAGGACTCTGGTCAT